>PVKA01023261.1:0-35885 GCA_004027165.1 Ctenomys sociabilis | reverse complement strand
TTCTGCAACCATAGTGAGTTATTCAAAGAAATTGTCGACCATATCCATTTACAGCTCAGCTTAATATTATGGGCTCACGATGTATACTTCATTTTTATACTTTTCTGCTGGATGGTTAAGACCTAGGTAGATCAAGACTTATATACCAACACAAGAACTTTATATTTCCTATGTGGTCATTGAAGTCCTCTCAGGGTTTCTCTTGTAGTCCTGTACATTATTCTGTAGTTCCTTTGTCTGTGTCATCCATGTGGATGAGTCACGGCCAATGCTTGACCAGATTGCTCTCTGTGAGAGCTTGAGAGAAAGTTTTCTCTTCATGTGACTCTACCCAGGCACACTTTAGAACTTCAGTCTCTTTCCTCTGTGGCTCCATAATCTCCTTGTTCAGAAAATTTGGAGCTCACCTGAGTTTCATGATGTTGCAGTACAGGTTCTCCTATGTCCTATAATAGTTTTCAATGGGGAATTCTTTCACATATATTTCTTCAACTTTGTTCTGAATGCTACATATTTATGCTGTTGCAAGTTATACTTTAAATTTTTATTTCTGCTTACTTTGCTGTAATATAGACATACAACAGATATTTAAATATACCTTGGTTATTGTCTCAGTTACTCTTCTCTCCCAAGATGAAAGAAGGAAAGGTTTATTTAGCTCACAGTTAGTGGAGGTTTCAGTCTACACATAGCTGGCTCCACGGCAGAGCAGCACATGGCAGAGGGCAGTTGATAGCAGTGGCCAAGAACAGGAGCGAATGGAAGGAGCAGCGGCAATGGTGGCTACGGAGAGCAAGTCTGCCTCTCTGTCTCTCTTGTATTACATTGAGGCTCTCCACCCCAGGGTGGGTGTAGCACTCACACCCATAATCCCAGCAGTACTCAGACCCCCATCCCAGCCTTGGGTAATTACAAGTCCACCCCATGATTTACATGAGGCTTGGTGGTACAACTAGACACAGATATTCATCTGTTATCTGTACCTATGTAACAGATTGACATCTCTTCATTTGTTAGCAGGCTCAGGGGCTGGGAAGATGGTTCACCCATCTAAGTGCCTGCCTGGCAAGCACAAGGACCAGGGTTCAATCCCCAGTACTGCATGCTGTGCAGGCCCGGAACCCTGGGCACTTCATGCTAGCACCAAAACCAGGCATGGTGGTGCAGGCCTATAATCCCAGCACTGGGGAGGCTGAAACAGGAGGATCACTGTAAGTCTGAACTGTGTAGCGAGACCCTGTATCAAATAAATAAGAGAATAAATAAACAATACAAAGAAATTTAGCAGGCTCAAAAACCAAACATTTGTTATCTGACAGCTTCTGAGGGTCGTAAATGTAGGAATGACTTAGCTGGTCAATTGTGGCTCAGTTAGGAGTTCTGGTGAACTGTTACACAAGGTTGCAGAATCTACAGGTTTGTTGAGGCTGGAGAACAGTTTTTCAATATCACCCACGTGGCTGTTGGCATAAGTTTTTAGTAAATCTCAGCACCAGTAATCTCAGCACTGGGGAGGCTGAAGCAGGAGGATGGTCATGGGTTCCAGGCCAGCCTGAACTACAGAGTGAGACCCTGCTTCAGAAAATCAGAAACCAAACAGGAAGCACTACACACACACACACACACACACACACAGAAAGAGAGACAGAGAGAGAGAGAGAGAGAGAGAGAGAGAGAGAGAGAGAGAGAGAGAGAGAACATTAGCTCAAAGTTCAGAATCCCATCTTCAAAATTAAATCCAGGTCCTCACACATGACTCCTTAAGCACAGTTCCTTCAGTATAGTTTCCTTCACTTGTACACCAAAGGAGTAAGGGAACAAATAGCCTGTCCCCTGTACACCCAACATACAGTGGTGACATAGGCAGGTGACATAGACACATTTGTTTAGAATGGGGGAAGCAAAGCACACATAGATGACTCATAGTAAGTTTGAAATCTATCCAGACAAAGGTTATAAATACCTTGTACCTTGTTAGGACTCAGTCCTACTTCTTTCTGAAAATGAGTTTATAGCCCTTGGTTTTATTTTCTAGACTTTTGGTTCACTATCTGAGTCATCTTTTTTTTTTTAATTAATGGTACCTTGTGTTTGCAGTTGAGTGATTTGCTGTTTCTGCTTATAAAAGTTTGGGAATTTGAAGCGTCCTGCTCATTTTTACCGCTCTTGCCCCCGCAGATGTCGGCTGGCAGTACTCTGCGGATGTCGTCCTCTAAGATCTTTGTGGTCCTACTTGAATCTCATAAAGGTTTGCTTCATCACAAAAACCCCACGTGCACAAAGCTCTCTGAGATCAATTCTCCCTCCGTAGGGCTTCTGCTGAGGTCCTCGGCTGAGGGACAGTGCTCTCAGGTGCTGTGGAGTCCTGGTTATCTTACATATCTGTGTTGTGAGACAGCCCTTTCCATTCTGTAGAGTCTTCTGCAGGTCTGAATATACTCTGGAGAGCTACTTGGGAAGTTTTCTGAGGTCTTATAAAAGTATTTTATAGCTATACCTGTGACTTCACCTTTAAAACATTGTTTCCTGAGGGCCCTTGAGTCTGATCTTTGCTTGGGTGCAGTTTTCTAATTTCAGTGTTGCTTGTCATCTAAATAGTCTCAGAAACTTCAAAACCAGCCAAGCACTGTCCTGTGGCTGTATAGTGCTTTCTTCAGCTTGACTCTCTCCTCTCCCATTTAAATATAAGCAGCATTAAGAAGCCAGGTGGCAACTTCAGGACTCTAAGTGGAAATCTTGGCTGAATTCCTCAGCACTCTAGACACATTTTCTTTTCCAATGTATGTGGTTGTTGCAGGGCCTCACTAGTAGCTTTGACTCACGGCAGTCCTCCTACTCTCAGCCCCCCAGTGCTAGGATTGTAGACGCGTGCCACTATGCTCAGACTCTGTCTACACTGCCTGGACTCTGGCCTGGGGTGGGGCTGGCACTGCATGTGGGGCCAGAGATTGAACCGTGGTCTCTGCATTTGCCTAAGCTTGCCTAAGAGTCCCCTGAGCTATCTCACCAGCCCCCTAAATGCGTTTTCTTTCACATAGTTATGAGAGGCAACAATGCTAAATTTTCTGAATAACAGTGATTTCTTCTCAAATTTCCAACAAGATTTTCTTCAGTTTCCTTTAAGTCCTCATAAGCAGCTATCTCATGGTCTGACTTTTTTTTTTTTCAGAACTGGAGATTGAACTCAGACCCTTGAGCTTGCAAGGCAAACACTTAGGTGAGCCATCTCCCCAGCCCTCATGGTCTGACTTTTATTAGTAAATTCAGGCAACTCAGGCTTTAATATTCTCCCTAAAGTCCTTTTGGCCATTCTGTAATTTCTTATCCAGTGACTGATTCTTATCCTACTTATGTGCTTTAGGTTTTGGTTTTGGCATGACCCCATTATCAGGCATCAGTACAATGTGTGCACATAGTAGAAGTGTAATGGTTGTTGTCTAGCTGTCCCCGCAAAGCCTCATGCAGTCCTGGGTGTGGGCTTCTAGAGTTTATGATTGATTCATGATGTGATGCTGGGATCAAGGGTGTGAGTGCCACGGCCACCCTAAGGTGGGTAGCCTGCATACAACACAAGGGACAGAAAGAGCTCTCCCTCTTCTCCTCTCTCTCTCCTCTCCCTCCCCTTCCCCATCCATCCTTCTGTCCACACCTCCTTCACCATTCTTTTTGTCATCTTTCATCACCACAAACTGTTGCCTCTCTGTCATGTACTACCCTGCCTCCTAATTATGGACTTAAACCTCTACAAACTGTGAGCTCAGATGGTTCCTTCCTTAACTTTGGGCTTAGGGGATTTTGTCTGAGCAACAAGAAAAAAGTAGCTAAGGCAAAACGGTATGCATTTTTATATTGTAGATAATGGACTGTCTGGTCCATGAAGAGAGATACAGAAATGCCTGGCTTCACTATTTCTGTCAGCAGCTGATCTTCTGGCTCCAACGTGAGTCCTTGAGTTAATGGGAATTAGACCTGAAAAGCTCATGAGCCTTGGGAAGGGTCAATGAAGAAGTACACACACACACACACACACACACACACACACACACACACAATGCAAGAATTTTTATTACAGTGGCCAGCCAGTTAGGAACTTTGAATATTATTACATTTTTATCATACTGTTACTAGTAAAAATAAAAATACCCTTTGCAGTGCTACATTGTATAGTTCAAATTGTTTATTTTTTCAACCATTCAATAAAGAAATCTTGAACATTGTACTGGGTGTTGGGAGAGAACTCAGTCTCTACACTATGAAGTAATTATGATGTGATGATATAATTACTGGGATGGGGAGAAAGAAGGAGGGAAAGAGATGAAGAGAGGGAGAGAGGTGAGAGAATATAGCTTAATTTCATTTTATAGATGAGAGTGTGATTCAGAAGGCTGAAGTGACTTGCCTAGGGTCACCTGGCCCATTAGTGAGGAGAAGGCTTAAACCCTGTAACCAGGGCTTTTGACTCTTTATTCAGTGCACTTTCCAGGGTCCATCTGAGGTCGAGCTGGCACCACACTTCACAGTCAAGGCCCCCAAGGAAGTCTGTCCTGCCCAGAACTCTCAGTGGTAGTGTGTGAAGAGACCATTGGACAGAATGCTGGGGTTTTCTGTTAAAATATTTATTGCCTTTGTACCATACAGTAGTAGGTCAGTTGACTGGAGCTCAGACAAGTAGTACTACTTTGGGGATCATTCCGTTGGTATTCAGAGGAGCTGGGAAGTCTACTGCAACATCTTCAGAATCAAAGGGCAAGAGCTGGGGAGATGGCTCCGTGGAACAAGCACTTCCCTGGCAAGTACAAGGGCCTGAGTTCAATCCCAGGTTCCACCAAAAAAAGAAAAAAACAAAAACAAAACAGAATCAAAGGGCAGAGGAGGGTCTTTGACCCCTCCTCTTGGAGGAGGGTCTTTGACCCCTCCTCTTGCCCTTGCTTTGGTTTCAGGAGAGATGAAAAAGAAAACTCTGAGGACAATAGTTTGTATTTATTTTGAGGATTTGCCTTTTTTTTTTTTTGGAAATCAAGTGTTCAGCACATTTTCAAGACACTGGCTTTTGAACACCGTGGTTCACTTGTCTCTAATTTGTGTGAATGGTCATTAACACAAGTCAGCCATTGAGCTCTTGGAGCTGGTGACATGTATTTACAGCTACTTGTGGACTCCACGACCCTCTCACTTTGTATGCTTCTAACTCACTCCTTAGCTGTCTCTCCCTTACTCTGCTCGTCTGCCTGCACTTTGAAAAAATCATGAAGGCCTTTTGTATCATCTAGTACAGAAACTATGGGTTTTCTCATTTTTCATCAAATCAAAATCTTTAGAATCTGCTTCAGAAAATATGTTTAATGTGCTCTTCTTGGAGAGCCCTGCTGCCATTGTCCTACTTTAAGTTCCAATTGTACTTGTCCACTAGGAACTTATCCCACAATGCCCTACCTGATTCCTTTTGGCTGAAATGACTTCCAAATTTTTTTCAACACCTGGATACTCATTTATCTTCAACTCTTACTCATCATTTAACACTCACCTTTCTCAGCTTCCCTACCTTCAGGCAGAATTAATTGCCTTCTCTTTCTAACATACCACTGTTCTAGAATTTATTTCATAGTATTATAATTCATAGTGTAGAGATTGAGTTCTCTCCCAACACCCAGTACATTGTTCAAGATTTCGTTGTTGAATGGTTGAAAAAAATAAACAATTTGAACTTTACAGTGTAGCACTGTAAAGGGTATTTTTGTTTTTACTAGTAACAGTATGATAAAAATGTAATAATATTCAAAGTTCGTAACTGGCTGGCCACTGTAATCATAATTCTTGCATTTGGAATCAAGGAAGTTTCCATGTCTGCTTTTCATTCTCTTTCATGTGAACTTTGGGATATGGATTGAGACTTTTTTTGGGCTATCCCAAGTTGACAAAGTCTGAGATGGGACCAAATCAGAGAAGGAAGCAGTGGTGTGAGAGAGAATTCCTCATGGACACTGGAGGTTAGGAGAAAGCCCCACTTTCACTTCGTGGACATGACTGGCATTTTTTCACAATCTATCTCGTGGCATTGGTGGTGAGGTATATGTGGACTTGTGTGTGGCAATGCTTAGAGGTAATTTAAAACTTAGACATGAAATGACCTAGACATGACTCACTAGTTGTTGTTAGTGCATCTTCCCTAGCAGCTTTGTGAGTAAGTGGCAAGATATCTGGCCTAAGCTCTTTTTCCTACCAAGCCCTGCCTTGAGAATGCAAACATGATGCTTCAGAAATATGCCCATGTCCAACTGAATAAAGATTTCTCATCATCTGGGGGGAAAACACTCAAAAGTTTCAGTCCTTACTGAAGATTGATTCCCAGAATTTCA
Organism: Ctenomys sociabilis; assembly: GCA_004027165.1. Classification (NCBI taxonomy): domain Eukaryota; kingdom Metazoa; phylum Chordata; class Mammalia; order Rodentia; family Ctenomyidae; genus Ctenomys; species Ctenomys sociabilis. Next base: position 29,529 of record PVKA01023261.1, on the reverse strand, counting down.
TTCCATGGTGATGTCCACTATTTCAAAACATTTCCCATAGGGAATTCTGTCATTGGGTAGGAAGTCTCCAGAAGGTTATAGATAAGGGCTGGAATGCTTTCCTTTTTAAAAGCTGCATTCTCAAGAACTCAGCCCTATGATCTTCAGACCTGGCTTAGTGTTTTTTATTTTCAGACTTTAGGATGTTGGTGCCAAAGGGACTCAAAGGAACATCTGGGGCAGCATCTTTGATTTGCAGATGGTCCAGGAAGTTTGTTCTGAAGTCACTTATAGTCTCAGGGTGCTGTTGGGACCAGGACCCAGGTCCCTGACTTAGTCCAGGGATCTTTGCTCTGTGCTAATTTATACATAAGGCAAATTTTGGAACAAAGTAAGTGGAAAACTTTTAGAGGAAACTGTATGGATCTGTGCCCTTATTTTATTCAGCCCTGAATGTGACTCTCAGACCAGCTCTTGGAGACAGCCTTGTGCTGCCAGCTCGTGTGCACTAGAGGAGCTGATGATGGTGACGCTGCTGCTGGAGCAATATTTAACTTAGGTTATGGGGGCTGCTTAATTCAGTGAATGTGACTGCTCTGTTCTCCCATAACTAGCAGGAGCCTCTGACTCATCGTAGGCCCTTAGCCTCCTTCTCCCTGCTATTGACAGCTGCCCCCAACTGCTCGGTGGTGAGGCCTGACCTTTCTTCCTGCCCACTTTCAACTGCCCAGGACACCTTTCCTCTTGCTCCATGGGACTTTTCCACCACATCCAGTCAAAGCTTTACTCTACAGAACTGGCTCATTCCCCTTACTTTTTCCTGAAGTCCTCCCTCTGCTTCTTTGCACAGCAGGGCTTTGTCTTCCCCTGGAGTTTGACCTGCAACCTTCTTCATCAGGGACCCTTTTCTTTCCATTCCCAGGGATACACAGAGTGTGGAAGATGAAGAGGGGGCTCTCCGTCCCTTGCCTCCAAACTGTGCTCGCTGGTCCTCTTCAGGGCTCCTCCATCTCCTATCACTTTAACCTTATTATTGACTCACCAAAGCTTTCTCAAGGAGTCTATTTCTTCTGACTTTCCCTCTCTCAAAGCCTTGAACATCTCAGTCTTTATAGATGGTCCCATAGTTTTTCTTTCAGGGTACACTGCAATTTTTCCTTTTTTTTTTTTACTTCAAAATTTCTATGTCTTGATCCTCCTTCATTTTTTATTTCCCCTTACTTCTAGGCCAGATTCTGCATGATCCTGGTTCCAGACCACATGTCTGAATTTATCTCCTGTTGTCCTCCCTAACTCAGTGCCACCTTTCTTTCCCCAGCACCAGAGTCATCTAATCTATCTCAGAATCAAAACTTTCAGTTTTTTCCTGGAGAGAGCTGGCCAGGGAGTGCTGTATTCTTGTGACTAAATAAAAGCCTTTTGCTACAGTGTTTAGAATCTTTTTACAGGTCCTAAGGAAATTACCAAGCACAAAAAGTTTTGAGCTTAGAAACATTTCTTGACCTTCATTATATATAAAAAAGTCCTGCATTAACTAGGTATGATTGCATAACAAATACTCATGTTGTTGTAGGCCAGGTGTTAAGGGATATGGCCTAGCTAAGCTCTCTGCTAGAAGGCTCTTATCAACTGCAATCAAAGCATCAGCAAGAGTTGCTGTTCATATCAGGGCTTAACCTGGAAGGGGTCCACTTTCAACCATAATCACATGGCTTTCATGGCTTTGGTTAGCAATGTATCCCTCATAGGTAGTTGATCTGAGGACCCTAGCTCCTTGCTGGTAGTTGACCAGAGGTGACCTCAGATTTTTCCCATATGGGCTTCTTCACAGGAAAGCTCATACCATGGAATCTTATTTTATCTTAGTGAATAAACTGAGGGAAGAAAGAAGGAGAGGAGGAGGAAGAAGAAGAAGGAGGAGAAGAAGAAGAAGGAGGAGGAAGAGAAGAAGGAGGAGGAGGTGGAGAAGGAGGAGGAGGAAGAGAAAAAGGAGGAGAAGGAGGAAGAAGAGGAGGAGAAGGAGGAAGAGGAAGAGGAGGAGAAGAAGAGGAGGAGAAGGAGGAAGAGGAAGAGGAAGAGAAGAAGAAGGAGGAGGAGGAAGAGGAGGAGGAGAATGAGAAGAAGAAAAGGGAGAGGAGGAAGAGGAGGAGGATGAAGAGGAAGAAGAAGAAAAAGAAGAGAAAAAAGAAGATGAGGAATAAGAGAAGAGGAAGAAGAACAAGAATAAGAAGAATAAGAAAAAAGAAGAGGAAGAATAAGAGGAAGAAGAAGAGAAAGAGGAGGAGAAAGAAGAAGAAGACACACACACACACAAAACAAAAATGGATCAGTGTTTTGTAACCTTATCTTAGAATGACCTCTCCTTACTTTTGCCATATTCTATTTGCTGACAGTGAATCACAAGGCCCCAACCACATGTAAAGGAGATTAAACAAGAGTTTGAGTGTCAGAGAATCAGGAGGGGCCTTTAGGAGCCTTTTAGAGCTGATTACCATGTGCCCAGGCCCCATATCTCTTTCTTAAATGGTATTGATTTAGTGCGCCAGTCTCTTTCTCATCACAGTGGTCTTTGCTACCTGACCTTATGGTCGCCTCCTCTCCCACCCACTCTGCTGCAGCTTCCACACTCACCCTGCTACATGACTATCATCTTGAAGGTTATATGTGAACTCCTGGTTGCCAAGGATGTTTCTCTTCCTCCTCTCCATGGGCTTCTCTCCAGCATTTGGCCTTTCTTTAAGACTCTGTCCTAATGACCTGTATGGTACTCTGTTTTCTTTTGGCCTCAGGTACTTTGCTCAGTTCTTCTGTCTACTCCACTTTTGATTCTTTTGGCCAATGTTACACTCTCCTGTATAAATTAATTTTGAATTTGGATGTGACACATTTTGTGAGAGATACTCAGAGAATGTGGGGTCCAGCTCAAGATTTCATCTAGGGACAGAGAACTGGAAAGAAAATGTAAGGAAAAAATAAAATTGCTTTGAACATTCGCACTAGTATCTCCTGTCTCTGTAAGAGGACCCTATGAAAACAAGACAGGGGAGTGCAGCGTGCTGTGATCTGGATGGAAACCTGGAGTGGAAATAAGCCGTGGTGAAAACCAAAGAACTGTGAAGGAACTAGGGACTTCTGGGAAATGTACATACTAAGATAAGTTAAAATGGGTTAATTTAGGTGTAAGGTATTGGGAAACTATATGTTTTTCAGTGAATAAAAAATTATTTTTATAAATACATCTGATCAAGTTTTACTCTTTTCATGTAAAGTTCATACTATTTTGTGTGTGTGTATGCATGCACGAATGTGTGCGTGCATGTGTGTGTGTGTGTGTGGTGGGCAGGTCCTTGCTTGTGCTATACAAGTGTCCTACCACTGAGCTAAACAATCAGCTGTTTTACCATATTGTGGAAGCTGTACCTGTGGTTCATGTCTCTGTGAGATTCTACTTCCAGGTTGGTGTAAACTTTGTAACTCTTTAGAGATAAGCCCAAAGCCCTGCAGAGTCCATAAATAATTGTTGAATAGTTAAGAGTGAATGCCTAAGAATGCGAGAATGAGTAAATTATAGTAAAATACTAAAGTGAATTCTTGGACAATTCATGCTTAAGGACATAAATAGCCTGGTTCAAGCCCACAGTGACAGGAACATTTTACTGGCCTTTGTCTTGGGTCTGTTCAGTTCAACCAAACCTCTGCTATGGCTGGTTTCTACTTTCTTCTTTAAATTACAGGTTTCTGCTCTGTTTTTGTCTCTGTCACTTCCTCTTCTCTTTCTTGCTATTATTGGTTCTTTTCCTGTGGAGCACTTTCCCTCTCATTTTGACCTGAACAATAGTTGTCCTTGCTAACAGGCTATGGCCCAGTGGAAAGCGGCTTGCGTGTCAGAGATGAGCAGGGACCAAAGGAAGAGGAGCACAAAGCCATGTGGTTCTGGGCGGGTGCCACCCAGGTAGCTGCAGAGCCCAGACAGAGGCCCTGGGCCACTTTCCATGGCATCAGTCAAAATTGACTTATTTTTGTTGGCATAAAACAATTAGATGTTCATCATTTTGGAATAATTGCTTTGATATCCTTTTGCTGTTTGTTCATAGAGACAGTTGTCAAATAAAGAGGAAAGGCTCTCTCCTTTAAAGATCCATCATGGATTTTTCTTTTTAACTTTGATTGTTTGTTCTCTTTTGAATTTCTTATAACTACTTAGCTACTGTTTTTTTCTTTTTAAATGAATCTTACATGTTTATGTCTGGTAATGTGAATAACTAATTTGAAGATAGAGTCTTGTAATACGGCAGCCATTGTCGAATTCCTATGACTTTGTTTAGTGAAATTTTATATCATTTCTAATGTTTTTTTCTTTATATCCGTATTTTATATTCTTTAAAAATAAAAAGTAAAGAATAAGAGATCCATCATGCAATGCCTCAAGTCTTTGACGCCAAACTTTTGCATGTTTACAAGCATCTGTGACTGGGCACGTCTTTCTCCTCCTCCTTCTCTAGATATATTGCTTGCTTATTCACAGCCTTAGGTTTTCCTGGACCTTTCTAAATGTTCTGTTTCTGTTGCTGTCCTCATGTGTCAAACAAACAAGCAAACAAAGACAGGGAAACACAAACAGAACAGGCCCTCCTCCGTGGCGGATGCCAGGGGTGCAGACTGGCCCCCCGAAGGACAGATGGCGCCAGCTGGTTTCTGTTGCCTCTAGTCAGCTGCCGAGGGTTCAAGTTCAGGCTGCGACCTGACAACAAATGTAAGTGAGGAGGCCACAGGTTTTGACCTGAGTAGCACAGACTTCTCATCCTCTAGTCTAATTGGGTGTAAACATAAAAATGATTTGTGGTTTGCTTTACAACATTGGTTAAAACATCTAATTGATTTAAAATGTTTAAGATGCCTGGTGCTTTCACTGCACTTTATGCTCTTTCTGAACTTTATCAAGAGCTTACAGCATGAAGGAGTGCCTTTTCAGGTCTTAAGCAGTGGGTGGGACATGTGACTGTCACGTTCTGGCCAGTGGCAGGGCCTAAGCTTTGGCTGGGCTTTCTTAAACTTCAAACTGCTAAAGGTCAAGTCAGCATGTAGCCTGGACTTTCTTCACTAAGACTCTATCCTTAGGCCCAGAACTGATGTGCATGGCATCAGGCAGACACTCCGAGAGCGCTGGCTTCATCTCTGGTTTCCTTGGTGGAGTGGGAAGCTGATGGGGACAGAAAGGGTGAGCCACTCCCACCATCCATGTCCTCCAGACAAGTTTTAGTTAATGGTCACGGGAAGGGCTTGGCTTCCAAATTGCTTTCATTTGTTGGAGAGGGATGGGATTAATTCTATTCTGTCTTTTGTTGTTGTTGTTTTGACAAGCAAGAGGAGTTGTTAATTAGTCATGATCCTAGAAATATAGCCACATTTGCCAGTGGACAGAATGTTAAGGACAACACTGAGGGGCATTTGCCAACATACATGAGTTTATGGGGCTCATGTCTTTGGTTCTTTATGACAGCCAGAAGGTAGCATATTTAGACCACTGGACTGGTTATCATGCTACCTTGTGAGTCCTGCTTACCATGAAGTTCTGCAGCTGGATGGTTCTACGGTGACATTTTTGCCTTGGGCTTGCATCTCTTCCAGGATCTCACAAGGAGGAGTGACTGAGCAAAAGCAGGTCTCAAGTACTCCTGTGGCCATTGGTGGGTCCACAGCTAAGGCCCTCAGCCTTACCAGGCCTCTTATAGCTGCTGGTGGCAGTGCATTCTTTCTCTACTCCTCAGCATTGCTGAACAGACACAGACAGCCATCACTAGTGAACTCTTCCATGTGTGGTCCATTTTATAGTCTGTAGACTGTCCACTGTGCCTCTTTTTTCCTGTCTGAAGACTTATCTACAAAGCTCCCAGAAATAAGCAGTGCCTTGGCTTCCTATGGCTTATGAAGCAAATTGCCACAAACATGGAGGTTCAAAAACAGTACACAATTTTTCTTTCACAGTTCTGGAACCATGAAGTGTAAAACCAAGGCAGTGACAGGGGTGCACTCCCTCCAGGAGCTCTGAAATAAAGCCTCCCATGCCTCTTCCAGCTTCTAGTGATTGCCAGAGTCTTTGATTTGTGTCCACATCACTGTAATCTCTGCCTCTGACTACACATGGCCTTCTCTTCTGTGTGGGTCAAATTCCTCTTCTTCTGTCTTATATGGATACATGTGGTAACCTGGAAAACCCAGGATATTCTTTCCATTTCAGTATCCCTAACTTGGTCACATCTGCAAGTATTCTTTTTTTCCAAATAAGGTAATATTTGTGGGTTCCAGAGAATGAGAGCTGATATTTTCGTGGCCACCATGGGAGCTATGAAAGCAGACTTGAAAGTACAATCTTGATAAGACCCTTTCTGAAGAAATGAGCTTTAAAAAGGAGTAACATCTATAGCTACATTTCTCTGAGCAGGTTGAGCCCCCAGTCTCATTGTTGGACCCAGAGCTGAAAGGGCCTTGCTTGAAAAGGCCAGGCAGTGTCTCACTTCTTCCAGTCCCTGTGACTTATTCCAAACTGTAATAGAAAACACAACCTCTAGCTGTGATTGAGGGCCTTGTAGGCAGGGTCTACACGACACCAACATCTGGATGGAAGGCAAAATCAACAAGCAGAAGAAACCCAAGCCAATTTACCACATGCTGTGTTCTTGTGCTTGGGGTCCAGAGAATCTGTGGAGGCGGCTCCGAGACAAGGAGGGGCAGGTGTCCCCTCACCCATATGTGACTGTGGAAGGCCATAGGTGGCAGCAAGGCTGGCCTGTTGTCAGGAAGATGGGACTATTGGTGGTCTGGCATTGAGGACACCTCAGGAGTGGGCAAGTTGAGAGAAGAGAAAGAGAGTTCTGAGTGCAGGTTTTCAAATTATTCCAGAAACTTGGGGGAGAGAGAAATAGCTATAAATATGGGGTCCTGGCCTCTTCAAGTGCCATATTAAAGATCAAAGGGACAAAGGCCACACATTCCAGACAGAATTAGACAGCAACGCACAGCCATGAAAGCGTTCTTAGCTGTCAGGCCCTTGAGTGCGGTGAGCAGGCTCTGTGCTGCACTCTGTGTTCTACCCGCTGAGTCCAGAATGCTTGCTTTCATCCTCACGGGGTCTGAGCTGTGATAGCGGATGTTTCTAGTGCAATAAAAGAAAGGTGCTTCAGTGTGGTGACTCTTCTCCTTCTCTGGGGCACCCAGGACCTGTGGGACCAGGAGCATGAGGGGACCTGGTCTCTGGAGTTTCTGGCCCTTTGAAAGCAACTTAACTCATTTATTTTTGGGGCAGGGCTTTTGGGACAGCCGCCTGGGGGACAGCTCCTTTGCTCTTTGGGCCCTTCCCGAGTGCTGCAGGGGCTAGTTCTCAGTAGAGCTGAGCCTGATCAGGTGTGCCAGGTGAAAGGAACCAAGAAAGGTGACAGAGCTCCAGCCTACAGGCTTTCTGTCTAGGCTGATGACTCACTCTTTCCTCCTCTCAAATCTCATTGATTTCTACCATGGCCCCAGCAGCTGGCTGGAAGATTAGGTTAGCTACCACATGCAGACCATGCTGATGTGGTCAAAGCTCAGCTGGGAGCCATTATCCTCGCGGCTCTGGGAGTGGTGTAATTGGGGATTAGGAGCTCAAGTCCTGAACTCAGCGGCTTTGCCACTTGCTAGCGGTGTCACTGGGGACTTCAGTCTTTTCCCCATGGGAATGTGATGATGATGATGGTGACCTTTGAAGCCATTTAGGAGAATTGTGTGAGATAATGTGCGTGAAGTGCTAGCTTAGTGGTTGGCCTGTAGTAGATGCTCAGCAAACGCTAGCTGTTCTAACTGCTATTATGAAAACATTCACCGAGAAGGTTCTTTATTTTCATTTTTTCTTACCTTTCCTCCTCTCACTTGCCTTTTCTTGCAGGACTACACATATGTGTGTGTGGGGGGCAGGGTAAGAATCCTCGTCAGGCCAGTGCTTATCTGTCTAGAATAACACAGTTAGTTTGAGGGTCATTTGTACTCTGAGGCAATGATTAACTAAAAAACCCCTCTAAATTCCAACTAAAAAAAACAGTGAACTACTAAGTTTCTGGGGGAGAATGAAGCCCAGTTACTGGGCCAGTCCACCTGTGAAGCACTCAGGGCCATAGACCTCTGCATCACTGCTCAGTCTGCATCCCACCCATCTCCCCTTGAAGGCCCAGGTTTCCAGAGTCTCAAGGTTGCAGCTTAGTCTTCGTCTTCATCTTCCTCTTCTTCTTCCTTTTTTGTATTTTGCCGAAGGGCCTACAGGGTGTTCAGACTCTCACTACTGGATTGGACTCATAGTGATCCACCTATTTACAGCCAAGCACCACCATGCCCAGTCTCAATCATCTCAGTGCACCCCGGGGGCAGGGCTGGCATGGCAGGCCCAGGTATTGAACCCCCTGCCCCTGCACCTGCTTGAAGGTGCTTTAACATGCTGAGCTATTTGGCTGGCCTGCAGCTTGTTCTGATGCAGGCGGGTCTACCTGATTTTGGAAATCTAATCATACAATTAGGCACCAACCCCAGACCATCAGAAGTACTCAGAATTGGTCAAATCCTTTAGCTTGCTTCAAAGGCCATCTATGAGGTTTGCGACATCACAAAAGAGGCTAGACCCTGCTTCCTTCTTATGTGAGGAGGGGCTTGCTTAGACTCAGGCTGAAAGTGCATGTGCAGGTGTGCAAGTGACATAACTTAGACACGCAAGTGAAGGTCCCTACTTAAAGATAGAGCCCGCCCCATGCCCTGCTAGCTAAAAGGCAGTGTGCATAGGAGTAAGCACTCTGACGTCCAAAGTCGCCGCCCTTGTGGACTGTGCTTATCCCAACAGAAACCTGATTATCCCTTTGATAAAGATGCTGCATACTCTGAATGATGTTTGTAAAGTTAACTGAGATACAATAATGCATACGCCTGAGTTCAAGTGAGGAATTATCCAAGGAAGAAAGCTTGCGTTGGAAGCCTTGCAATGGCCTCCTCATCCAGGGAATTTCCTGGACACTCTGTTTTGAACAGTAAGATCATGTTTGAGCAAGGCCCTTCCTGAAATAACCTAAATCAATGCTCATTTGAGGGACTTTGGAGACTGTTAGATAGAATCTGTGTGTGTGTGTGTGTGTGTGTGTGTGTGTGTGTTTATTGTTGGAACTAGGCTTTCTACTTGCAAGTTATAGATATAATTTTATTTTAAAAAATATTTATTTATTTATTCGGTATAGGGTCTTGCTGTGCAGCTTAGACTTGTAGTGAGTCTCCTGTCTCAGCCTTCCCAGCACTGGGATTATAGGCATGTGCCATCATGCCCAGTTCTGGGGTTAACATCACATGAAGTACCAAGGATCAAACTTGGGACCTTGTGCTTGCCAGGCAGGCAATTATGCTGTTGAGCTAACTTGCCAGCCTCCATGGATACAATTTTAAACAAGCCCTTTGATTACCATTTTTAGATAATAAATAATCACCTGAAGGAAGAATGAAAGAACTCTTCTGATGTTATAAGTTGCTTTCTTTCCTCCTTTACAGACTTGTCCCCCAGGGGGGATGTGTGGTTGGTGGCAAACTGGACAATGCTACGGTTAAGACATCTTATTGGGGGAACAGAAGTCATTTACGGGAACTGAATTTTCTATAAGATGAAATATTTGAGGAAGAAGCATTATTTGAAGCAGCTTAATGTGGCACTGATACAAACCATGGTTACAGTGAGGAAGAATGCTTTTCTAGAAATTCCTTTAGAAAGGTAGAGGAAGGGAATTTGGGGGGACTTAGGGCCTGCAGGAGTCTTCTGATAATGGATGCCAGAGGCCAGTGTGAACCTTTTTCTTTAGCTGCCTCCTAAAAGCTGCTTCAGACTGGGGAACAGCAAGGAGAAGATGAGGGGAGGCTTTTGCAGGTGGGCGGGAGCACATTCCTGGCAACTGGGGTGGGGCACCGGCCTTGCTCTGTCAGGCTTCCTCTCCGTGAGCTGGTGTGGTGCCTCACGGGAAGCAAGCCACGTTCTCTCTGTGGGAAGGCATTTCCCCTGGGGACTGCAGGTGAGCTGAGTGTCCACAGGCAGTGCCATGACAGGATCGCTGAGTAACCCGTGAGTGAGAGGACTCCTGAGTCACCTCAGCTGGGGGTGTCTGCCAAGTGCGGGCACAGACAGAAACGCAGGAGAACACTCGCCCCTCACACTGTGGCAGGCTTGGAGTGGTGGCCAGTGACTCAGGTGTGGTAGCCCAGAGAACCCGCTGACTCGATTGTGGAATGCTCAGCTCCCTCCCTCCTCATACACATCCTGGGTTGGGAGGACTGGTGACCCAGAGTGGCCCCACAGAGGTCTGGTTGTTGAAAGTGTTAGCTTTAGTTCTTCACCGTTATCCTGATCTCGGGGACAGTCCTGGTCTGGAGGTAAATCTTGTCCTATAGATTCACAGCCTCCTATTTAGTTTTCTCACTGGAATTTCTGTCCCATCAGCCTCTCCATTCTCATCACTCATGCATTCAGCACATTTTTAATCTATGTCCACGTGGTGTTCTCTCCATGCTGGGGCTGGGGGCTCAGCAGTGTGCTAGAAAAGAGCCTGCTCTCAGAGAGTGCCTCTTGGTAAACAATTCCCACCTGTGTTAAGTGGAAGTTGCCTCAATCAGAGACACCTCTTCAGTCTCCCCTCCATCACCTGGGGGTCATATTTCAGAGTGGTGACTGATAGGTTCCATACTCTGGTCTGTTCCAAGCAGCTGGATTTTCCTCTCCATACCCATTTACTACTTCCTACAACAAGACGAGAGAGAACCCTCTTTCTTCTGTTAGCTGAGCAGGAGCTGGGCACCATTGCCATAGCTTGCTGAGTATCTGCACTAAATTTTTTACACAGAGCAGTGGCCAACCCTGCACCTGACTCTGGGGCATTGTCCATGCAACAACAGCCACTGGATATGGAGTCAGGGTTCTTGGCATGTAATCTGATGAACATAGTGAATGTATGAGTTAGGCCGCTTATCATCCTCTCACATCATCACCATCATTTCTTTACACAGCAGGAAACCTAGGCTCAGAGAGGTCAAACCACTTCCAGAGACCTCCCAGCTTGGAAGAAGCAATGCTGAGCCACCCTGGATCTCTTGCAGCGGCTTGTGCGCCTCTTCTCAGTCCTGAGATCAGCTCTCTACCTCCTTGGGTGCATTCTCATCTTCAGACCGCTTCCTGGTGAGCTCAGTGGGTATAGCCAGCTTGTAGAGAGAAGAGACGAAGTGCAGGGGAAATATGTGAGTGCCAAAAATAAAAATAGAGATTTCCATGTCCTCTGAGTCTGGTGACCTGGCTTGTGACAACCTGCAGGGTCATCTTTGGGCAGAGCTGTAAGAGGGTGAAATTTATCACGTGAGTTTGATTTCATGGCTGCTCCTGTGGTGACTGGGGGAGAAGAGGGCCCTTGGCTCACAATCTCTGCTTCTGAGTCAGGTGGGGTCTCAGGCATCATCCTACCCAGTCTCTTCATGAAGTTTGGCATGGAGTACAGGGACATTTCCATCCATGCAAGACTACAGTAGTGGGCTCCCCTTCTCAGCGCCCTGGCCTCTCTTTCCCAAGTAACTGATCTTACTATTCTATCCCCGTACAAGGTGCATCCTTATACTTTATGTGTTTTTCGAAAAAGTCCACAGCCTAAGAGTTGCCAAAAACGTCAACACAGAATGGGAAGTGTAAGTAGAAATCTGATGAGCAAGGGTTATTTTCCCCCACAGATGTTCTCTTTCGGCCTGGATGACTGTTAGTGTTTGGTGTTTATTTTCCCCCAAAGAAGCTGTGTTTGACAGAATGGTCATGCCAGTGTCCTCATGGGGTGTCTTCTCATTGTGAGAAGCCATGCACAGTGGCTCCTTAGCTTTCTGTCCCTGCTTCTGAGGTGTTACAGACTGTGACCATGCATGATACCCTTTGGCAGTACCACCCTGTGTGTGGCATGTAGAAAAATTCAGATCTTGAAGTCAGATAAAAACTGGATGAGCCCTTCCCTGGCCACTTCAGGAGCAGTCAGATCTTGGGGAAATGTACAGCTCTGATTCTTGACTTCCCTACCTATAACCTTGGAGTGTTAGGGATGCACATGACCTGTGTGTGAAGAGATCTTGCCGGTGACACAAGTGTCTTGGTGAGTCGGAGGCTCTAATTTTAGTAAGCTGAGGAGAGTCACTACTCCTTGTCTGAGAAAGCAAAAAAGGCTCTTGAACTTAGGCTCTTAAACCCCAGACGTTGATGGGTGTGTACACAAGTGTGACATAACTTGATGCCCATGTTATTTTCCTCATGGCTTCTTGGCTACACATTTAGGGAATCAGCAGAGACCAGCACAGCCTGGAGGGTCCCAGGTCTTGCTTAGCTACTGCTCAGTGAAGTCCTGACACTTTGGGCTGGGTCTGTAACTTTAATTTCCTCATTTGCAAAATTATGGGAATGCTTGGCCTCCCTGGGGGAAGGGATCAGGGAGGGTTAGGTGGAAAAGTGCTACCAGGGCTTTAACTGCACAGCAGCTGGAATAGGATACATTGGGTATGCTTATTAAATTGGCAGTTCTCAGAATCCTTGTTTAGGTGGTATTTCTGTATAACTAATGAGCTAATACTTGCTTATAGGAGCCTCTCCAAAGAATGATAATTTCTGGTTACCCCCAAAGTGTGTCCAGTTGGTTGGGCTATGTTTTTTTTTTTTTTTATTTTGGGGAAGGGTCTACAGGGTGTTCAGGGTCTCTCTACTAGATTGGGTTTGTAGTGATCTGCCTGTTTATAGCCTCCCAAGAGCTGTAAATTATAGGCTTGTGCCACCATGCCCAGTCTCAATTGCCATCTCGGGGTGCCCCAGGGGTAGGGCTGGCACAACAAGCCCAGGGATCGAATCCCCAGCCCCTGTGTCTTTAGCTCTAATCCCTTGAGCTATTTGGCCTGCCCTTGGGCGATGCTTCTAATTTGGGGAGCAGAGGCTGTTCTTAGCAGGAGGGTGCCTGGAGGGAGTGATGCCCCTCTGAAGACGTGAGAGCTCCCTCCCTCTTTTGTGGAACATGGGACTTCATAGGCTTGAGCCCTGGCCTACAGAATTTGGAATAGCTTGTGTTGTTCTTCTGGGACCCCACTTGGGTTTGGGGAGGGGACAGGGTTGATCTTTAAAGTGCCGAAGTGCCTCTGCTAATATTGTTTCTTCTTCTTCTTCTTCGTCTTCGTCCTCGTCCTCTTCCTTTTCTTCTTCTTTGTATTTGGTATAAGGGTTCACTCCTGTTTTCAGCCTCCGCAACGCTGGCATTACAGACAAGTGCAACCACACCCAGTCTTTTGCGGTGGACTCAGCACACCTGGAGGTGGGGCCTATCCCCATTCTTACGCTTGCCTACGCAGGTGCTTAGCGGGCTGTCAGATGGTCTTCTCATTTCTGTAAATACTTGGTTATCCTTTAAGGATTGTTTCAGTTTTGTTTTTCCTGCAAAGCCTTCTCCAGCCACCCTTGGCCAATCCCATCGCTCCTGTCCCTGTGCGTACTCCGCAGCGTGCCCTGTCCACGCCTCTGTTCACACGCCTCTTGTGGGAGGTGTGAGAAGGGCCGCCCTGCGGCTGCTGCCAGCTCTGCCTCTTCTCTGTCTCTTCTCTTCTTCCCCTGCATTCTGTTTTCTCCACTCACTGTGCTCTCTCAGCTTCTCCGTGTGCCCCACCTTCTCTTGCTTCCATGTGTCCCGGTCCCTGTGCAGAGTGCTATGCACCACTCCTCTGGTCTGCTTTCCTAGTTTCTCCACCCCAGGAGCTTCTGCTTCTGCTTGGGGGCAGACAGAAATGCCTTCTCCTGGGATGGTGTTCTGCACTCCCGAGTCTGGCTGGTCCTCCTGGGAGTTTCGGTGCCACCTTCTCCTGGGTCCAGTCACACCTTCTGCTGTGGTAGTCACTGCTCTTGCTAGACTACAAGCATCTTAGGAAAGGAGCCTGACATTCTGCTCCTAGTGCCTCTGCAGCCTTAGCACAGGCCTGTGGTAGCTATTCATCAGGTTAATAAAAATCAAATTGATTTTCATGTATGTATCCCCGCAGAGAGGGCTACTCCTGGAGAAGGAGCTGCTTTTCATTGTTGTCATGTCTCCTGTGGTGGCAGAGGGCCTGGTACTTCTCACTAAGGTCGACTTACAGCATGAACTCCTAGGCCCTGTCACAGTGAACTCCAAAATTAGATTTTTTTTTAACAGTCATTTCCTTTTTTTTAGAGTCAGAGAGGCAAGGAACTGGAAGGAATCCTAGATACCCAGCTAGTCCCAGAGAGCATGGAAACCTCCCTGGCAGGTGGGCCTGTGGGCCTTTTCTTCCCTTTTTCTTTGCTTTCATGAATTCCCACCCCTGCCCCCCACCCAGATGAACTGTTATTGGCAATTAGTGTTTCTGGGCTTTTCTCGGGGCTGAGACTGGCTCTGGTTGCACTTAAGAGCATGAATCAGTTGTGTCTGGGCCTGGCTCTGCCAATGTCAGTAAATGCTCTTCCAAAGCTCGTCGTTGCAAAGGCAACTCTGTTCTCCTCATTTGATCAGTTTGAGCACCCAGGTCAATGGGAGTCGCCCCATGTGTTCCTGGCTCATTTATTAAAAATGTGGAACAATTTAAGTTCTTACTGCTTGGAGTGGAAGTAGCTGAACACATGTTGTTTCCAACAGGCTCTGGGGCTGGGAGGTCAAGTTTCAGATGCGATTAATTCAGTGTAAAGGTGAGCCTGCCAGACCTGGGGGAGAGCAAAACTGACAGCTGATTTACAGTGTGGCTTTTAAACAGATCACCCCTAAAACCCAACTTATTTCATTATGGCAGTGGCTCAATTTGTATCAAAGTGTCACCTTTGGACCCTGCATGCTTTTCCTAGTCAGTAGCTGATGAAAAGAAATGGAATTGCATTGGTTCCAGAAATGTCTCCCAGTGTTTGGCAAAAGAAACACTGTACCTTCAGCTCTCTCTCATATATACTTAATGAGAAAAAAGCCCTGGGCGCCTGGGACAAGAGTGACGTGAAGGCAGGAGCCTCCACTTACACATTGTCCTCTGCATCTGCGGCCTGCTGTGGTTTCTGTTTCCCCAGAAGTGAATGCACAAAGAGGTTGTGACAGGTCTGAAGATTAAGCTGCTCCGTGTTGTGGGAAATGCTCCCCTGGGTGTGCAGGTGGGGGGAGTCCGCTCCCCAGTTCGTGTGTTTCCATTTACTGCGTGCTGTGCAGGGAATAGAAAGCAGGGACTGTGTCACAGAGTATGACTGAAGCCTGCTGGGAAGTCTCAGGGAGGGCCTGCCCCCAGGTATTTTGGAGTTTAATGACAGACTACCTTGGTTCTCTTTGTTCATTCTATTCCAAATGTGAAATGGAATATTTTGCCACCACCCACGCACAGTGGAGCCTCAGGTACACCCCCTCATGTGGCATCTCAGGGCATGGCCTTTGAGCTAGAGACTGGATCACTGTCCTAGCCTTTGGTCTTCCCTGCAGAGTGACAATGACTCAGTGGCAGAGAAAGTGGAGTCATTTGTGAAATCCAGACGTGCTGCCACAGGGGCTTCTGCTCCTGGTTAGTGGTCAAACCAGGCAGTGGCTGGCTGGAGTGGGAGGGAGCCACTGGGTGGCTAGGAGGGAGGGTAGAACTGTGAGCACTGGCCTCAGACAGTCCCCGCCCCCCGGGAGCTGAGTGGCACCCCACGGGCACACACTCAGCTGTGTTCTGCAGGGCAAAGAGTCTACTCCCGTCTGGGGCTTGCAGGTTCACTCTGATCTCTGTGCAGCCTGAGACCAGCACGTAGCGGAAGGTTGGGGCCTGAGAAGTCGTCCTCATTTTAGGTATTTGATGAGAAAATGCTAGCATCTGGAGCTATGAGCCAGAGATGCCAACACATCTTGGCTGGGCAAGTGACTGTGGGCTGAGGAATTGCAGGCCATAAAAGGAAAGTTTATGAGCAAACAAGGAGACCTGTCTCTTTTCTGCAACATTAAAGAATGCATGTTCAACATGAAGTCCTCGCTGCTTCTGTTTTCTGGTAAACAAGTCAAATTTAGTAAAAGAGCTGCAGTTCTACACGTCTACAGTGGGTTCTGCAGTGAGGGCACCCCCTCTCCCCACCTCCCTGAGCTTCTCCAGCATGCTGTTTATACACAGCAGCCAGTGATCTGGACACTTAGATGTATAGCTGTGTCCTCAGAATGGCCTAATGAGAGGAGTTCAGATTTTAGAAAAGACATAACCAAATTTAAATCAAAATCAAACTTTTCAGTGAGTGTGGGAGAGTGCAAATATAGTCAACTTTTCCTAGTCTGATTTTCATCCTCTATAAATCAAGACCTTATTTCATATTATAGGAGGAATTAAGAGACAGTGTATCTAATTCCAATACAGTATGCGGCCTGGCTGAGGTAGGCCTTAGAACTTAATGTTAATATCCATCTCTTTCCCGCTCCAACCAGACCATCTTTGCTGTTTTCCTGTACTGGGGATGGAAGCTGGAGCCTTTGTGCAGAGGTATATCCCTGAGCCTTTTTATTTTTTATTTTGCCACAGGATCTCCAAAGTCACAGAATGACCCAGGTCATTCAGAGATCTGCATTATCCAGATTTGGCTTGAATTTATGACCATCATATTTCAGCCTCCCAGAATGCTTGGATCATAAGAGTTCCTGTCATTTCTTAAAGCTAACATTATATCTTATTAGTTTGCTCTTAATTAACCCACTGCCTTCACTCACTGCCTTATGCATAGTAGCTACTCAAATAGTGAAAGAACTCATTCTCCTTAGAAAAAGTAGAGTGAGGAAGGACACATGAAAAGAGCACTTGGGACACAGCCTCCCTAGCACATATGTGGTTCAAGGGCCAGCAGCACCAGTAGCACCAGCGAAAAATGCGGAGTCCCAGACTTTTAGAACCTGGACCTATAGTTTAACTGGAAACCGACTGACTGCTGTACATTTTGAAGATTGAGAAGCTCCAGTCTTGAATTTTGTGTGCCAAGTAAGCAAAGGTGTAGGAGTAGGAAGCTGCTGGAATACTTTACTAGGATCCTACTGGTTTCACTTGTAAGAACAAAATCTCCTCGGTAGGTCATACAGAGCTAAGAAGCATGGGTGCAAAGATGCTCCTCCTGGCTGCGCTTCCACAGCTGTAGACGCAGTGCCTCCCTAACTTGTGTTTGTGCTTGCCCTCCCCAGTGCTCTTCCCTTGTGCGCGTTGGCTGTGGCCTTGGCCCGCGTGCTCTCTCAAGCTCTGGGAGCCTGTTTGAGACACATGGCCCTCCTTCGAGGCTGTGTTCCCCCTGGCCTTCCTCACTCCCTCTGTCAGCTGAACAGACCTCCTTCAATGAAGACTTTCTAACCCACTGCAGCCTGGACTCATCTTTGCTCTTAGAGTCTACTGCTGCAGTGCTCAGCAGCACCTCTCTCTGGGGTCATCCGAAGTCACCCAGCCGTGTGTGTGTGTGTGTGTGTGTGTGTGTGTGTGTGTGTGTGTGTATCCTGTGTGGGTTTTTTTCTCAGCTACGCACAGAATGTGCATTGTTCCTGCTTGGATCACCGCCTGCAGTTCAGGTTCATGAAGAAACGCCTAAGAGAATCTGGCTCTCGAGTTCCCCCGGCAGAGCAGGGAGTGTCTGGAGAGCATCCCAGGGCCCACTGCTTCCGGGAAGACAGAACCTCCCTTTGTGCCCTTCTGTCCTGCCCACTGGCACAGGCTGCAGGAGAGTGTGGCCTTTCTTGTTCTCTTGTTTGGGTTTATGCTTGGAAAATCAGTCCCTAGAGGTCTGAATGCTACTGCCATGTGAGAAACTTGTTCTATGACAGTGAGGAGAACAAAGTTAGAAGCAGTTGTTGATTTTATCTTGAAAATCTGCCCCAAAACCATTTTCTGTTCTCCGACTCAGTGGCCTGCTTTGTGCAGTACCATAAACCTCCCCTGCCCGGCAACAGTCACACGGCTTCGCCAAGTGCATTCCTGTAGGCTGTTTCTCAACCAGAGACTTTTCATAAAACTCAAATTGGATTATGTGTTTTTCCTGCTTAAAGTCCTCCAGCATCTCCCATTGCATATAAGATAGAGTCCAAGCTCCCAAGGGTCCAGGGGCCTCCAGAGAGAGCCCTGGCTTTCATCTCTCCATGGCCCCACCCTGTTTCGTGCACCCACTACACTCAGCCCCTTCCCATCTCCCCATCTTCCTGACCACACCGTTCTGCACCCTGAGTGAGACAGGACCATTGGCTGCAACCTTTAGCCCCTTCCGTTTTTCATCTCACAGCTTCTTACATCATTTTATTCACCTGTTGGTTGATATTTTTCTTGGCCCATCTCCTAGCCACACCAGGGGCTCTGCAGAAGCAGACTCTTTTACTCAGCATGAGTCTCCCGGGTCTGAAGGGACCTGCATTCACTACATGTGCAGGAAACACCTGCACAGCTGGATGAATGGAGCTGCTGGTGCTGTGCATTTTCATTTCTAACCCCTGTTTCCCAATCTCCATCCCTACTGCTTCTCTTCCTCTCTCCTCTGGGCTTCCCTTCTTTCCTTCCTTCCTTCCTTCCTTCCTTCCTTCCTTCCTTCCTTCCTTCCTTCCTTCCTTCCTAAGCTACTGCAGCCTGACTCACCTTCACTCTTAGCATCTGCTGCAGTAGTGTTCACCAACACATCTCCCACTCTCTGAGGTAGACCCTCCCTTGTATATACATCCACACCTGTTCTCCTTGTCCTGTTGGATCACTCTTGCTCTTAGAGATCAGGAGTTGTGGCTGAGAGTGCAGGATCTAGAGCCAGATGGCTGAGGTACAAAGCTCTGTCAGTTTCTCATCAAGTAGATGGTGTCACCTCTCTGTGTCTCATTTTTTTCATTTGTAAAGCAGTGGCAACAACAGAGCTTTCCTATCTTGGTATAGTTGTGAGAATTAAGTGGGCTAAGATATTTAAAAGTACCTGGTACATGTGCAATGCTATGTAAATGCTTTATATTATATAATATTGTCATTTAATTAAAAAAAACAAACACACACAAAAAAAAACCAGGGACCCATGACATGATTTTACACTGTGAGGTTCTTGTGAAATTGGATTTTTTTTGTATCAGATTTCTCTGAAACCAAGGATTTTTCCTTCTTTTCCATGGTCTTAGAGGTTTCTTTAGGAGCACATTTTTCCTGGGGTCTCCCAGAGGTGCTGGTTGAAAGAGAGAAAAGGAGTTTAGTAACTGAATCAAATTGAATGTTCATGTTTCACTCTGATACCCCAGTTGAAGACAAGAAGATAGGACTAGCTGTGCTTCCCAGGACCAACTGGCAGGCCAAAGTGAGTCCTGCACAGCACACCCCTGCAGTTAGGGACCTGCCTGATGCCTGTGTGTGCACGCCCTTCTAGCTGGAGTAGGTCAGGATTCTCTTTCCTGGAGCCTCCCTCCTCCATCTTTATGTCCTGTAGCTTTCTGACTACTCCATATCCCTATTCTTATTTTGGAATTAAGTCTTCTTTGAGTATTTGTCTTAACTGTGCCTACCCTCTCCAGATGTAACTCACCATCCTTGATTCCTAACAGCAGAAGCATTTGAGTCTCCAGGACTTGGTCAGGATCCCCATTTCCTAGTCTTCCCTAGGAGAAGGATCACCTGGGAAACAGGTTAGAGATAGGGGTGGTCAGGCCTCTATCCTGGAAATTTTGAGTCAGGAGGCTGGGACAGACATGTCCATGTTTTTAGCAGGCAATGCCTGGGACTTGTTTTGGGGAAGTCTAGGAGTCACTGCCCAGAATGTGTTCGTGTTTCTCCCTCCCAAAAATCCCCACATTCTGTCCTTGTCTTGAATGTCTCTCATGTCTTTGGTGATAGTGACAGCTCTTGTTCTGTTACCTACATTAATCCCTGGACTTCGGCAGCCTGCAGATTTTATGTTGAAGCAACAGAACCTTCTTGAGCAGTTTGAGAAGTGTGAGAGTTGAAAAACAGGAAGTGCTGGTTTTCTTTTTGTTGTTATTTATTTCCATTCCACTGGAGACATACAGTGGATATTTGACTGAAATTTTACTTTATTTCTCTTATTATATTCACTTGGGGTAGACATTAAAGTTACTGCATCTCAGCACTTTTGAAGGCCAAAGGGGTGCCAGGAGGTATGACATGAGGGCTGACATGAGGGGTGCCAAGAGTGTAAATCTCAGCACTCTGGGAAGCTGAGGCAGGAAGATTGGAAGTTTGAAACCAGCTTGGATGACTTAGAGAGATCCTGTCTTAAAATAGAAAAAAAAAAAAAAAAAAAAAAAGAAGAAAAGCAGGAAGGAAGAAAAAGGTCTATAGCTCTACAAAACCATTTTCTGTTCTGTGTATGAAGACCTTGGGTTTGATCCACTGTAGTGATGGGGGAAAAATGCATGAAGCCTTTTTTCTGAATTCCTCAGAAAAGTAAAACTAGAAGTACCACCCGACCCAGGTGTTCTCTTTCTTGGAGCCTTCCCTAAAGAGTTAAAGACATCATGTTTCAGTGACACTGCCCTTTCATGTTCATAGCAGCACAACTCATAATCCCTAAATCTTGGCAGTGACCTGTACATCCACCAACAAAGGCATTAATACAGAGGGTGTGATGTTCACATAGGGAAATATAAAATGAGTCATTTGTGGGAAAAAATGAGGAACCTTGAGCCTAGGATGGTAAGTCGGACACACAAGCCTAAATACTGTATGGCTTATCTTATACTGAGAAACCCAAACTATAGATAAAGAGCAAATTAAAGGTCAGATCATAGGGAATGGGGTGCTGGATCTTAGATGGGAAAGAGATCAAGAGACAAAGAGGAGGAAAGTAATGATGTGCACGGACAACGCCACACAAAAGTGGAAACACTACACTATGAACACAATAAAGAAGGATAGAAATGGGTTAGGGAATAGTTTGTAATCAAGCACACGTTATTTACTCCTACTTGGATTAAGTGAGGTTAAATGCCGCCACTCCTGGTATTTGGAGTAACCTGATGCTGTCGAGAGGTGACCCACGGACAGAGCTGGCCAGGCTGTGCTGTCTGAAGAACTTGCCCATTTCTGAGCTCTACGATATGTCATAAGTAGGTATGACCTCAACTGAGAAGTTTCAGTAAAGTAAGCCTCAGCTTCTTTATTCTAAGAGGAGGGTTAAATTCTGATATCATGGGCCGATTGAGGATGAATGAGATATCGCGTGTAGAACCTTTTTGTAAAGTGTAAACCGCTGTGCATGTGACAGGAATGGCCTTTCACCAGCCTGTTAGTGGGTTGTGCAGCTCACCTGCTTTTCCAGGTTCCCTCACAGCGGTTCTGTCCAAGTCACGTGACTACAATTTAAATGCTCCGCTGGACGGCTCAGGAAATCCGCTTCTCAGCAAGTTATACAACCTCACATCTAAAGGGAGAGAGACAATTGGGAAGCAGTGACTCAGGGCAGCCCGCAGGGAGTGGCCGACTCAGACAAAAGGCTTGCGGAGCCTCCTCAGGTCTGGCAGTGTCTTCTGCATGGGTGTGCCCGGCAGCTGGAACACTCCCTGTGAGCTTCTGCTTCTTTCAGAGAGAAACTCAGAAGCCGGACTGTGATTGGGTGGCTGGCTCCCGTCACAATAGACCCTCTCTGCCGATGGCAGTGCTTTACGAACTCAGTGACAACAGTAAAAAGTGACAAAGCCATTACAGCAAAAGGGGCTTGTTGTCCTGCAAATGAACTCTTGTGGAATCAGATTTTCTGAACTTGATAAGAATGTATTACAGGAAGCAGTTCCAGAGTTTTGTAGTTTTGTACACTCCAGTGGGGATGCATTAGTCCATGGGAGAGGAATGCAAGGCCACGTGAGAAGACTTTAGAAATCTGTACGAACAGCAAAAGAAATAAACTTGTCGTTCTGGTGGCATATCCACAGCATTACAGATTTTGTCCTTACATCTCTCTTTTAAATTTGACTCCAGGAAATAGATTTGGAACCTGATCAGTCCCATCCTGGACTCTGCCATCCTCACAGAATTATAAACATAAGATTATTACAGTGCATTTCCTACATGTGCCTTCCAGGTGGCTCCAGTCTCCACCTCACAAATGTGGCAAGTAAACACTCCCCCAATAATTCTGTCCTGCTGCCCATATGGTGAGGTGGGAGGGGGGAGGCTGGGAGCATGGGCTCATGCAGCTTGGCGGGCTGGGGGGAGTGGCAGAGAGGTCCCCTTCCTTCATTGCATACATGTTGAAACTTACAAAGGAAGTTTGGAATTGTTTTTCTTCCTTCCTTTTTAAAAAATTCATTGCAATCCATCCTATTCCTGGAAAAACCACAATCTCCCCCCAGCAGTCTCTAAGTCTTTCAGCTTTTAAGCACGCAGCTTTTCTACTACCCTTGTTTCTGTGGGTCTGTTTTGAGTAGCAATTAATTTCAGTATAAATGAAGCTTTCGTTAATGCATTAGGACTTGCCGATCCTGCGGTTTGACACCATTTAAATGCAAAATTGTTAACTTTATGATTTTTCAGTGATTTTTTTTCTTGCTCTCAAATCTCATGTGAAACTCATTTTCCAAGTAACTGACCAAGCACCTCTGACCTCTTGCTTCAATTGCTTCCCGTTCCTTTCCTTGGCCTTCTAGTCTGCAGATTAGAAAGTGCACTGAACTTCAAAGGGCAGCAATCCAGATGTCTTCTTTCCCCCTCCAGGGGCTGGCTTCCTCTTCTTTGTCTGCACTTTGTGAATTCAGGTATCCTGTGCCCTAGGCTCAGGCTTTTACTCTGTGCTTAGATTCCTGGGTATGAGGTTCTCACTTGTTTAATTTGCTGGTGCTGAAAATGCAGGGATGACAGAATTTCTGGCCTGTGCGCATG
Organism: Ctenomys sociabilis; assembly: GCA_004027165.1. NCBI lineage: Eukaryota > Metazoa > Chordata > Mammalia > Rodentia > Ctenomyidae > Ctenomys > Ctenomys sociabilis. The sequence goes on along the minus strand of PVKA01023261.1, from coordinate 6,687 downwards.
CATATCCACACGCGCATGCGCACATGCACGCACCATCCATCAACACCAGCAGACACTAGACCTGCGTTATTCTAATAACCACAAGCCACAGGTGTTTACTGGGCACTTAAAATATTAGTTTGAACTAAGAAGTGCTGTGAGTGGAAATCACAGACCAGATTTCAAACCCTTAGTTTGAAATCTACAGAATAAGTTTTCAGTAAGTTTTTATATGAATAAATGTTGAAATGATAATGTTTTGAACGTTTGAATGTTTGAATGGGTTTAAAATATTTATTAATATTAATTCACCTCTCTCCTTTTACTTTTTAAATTGAGACTGACAGAGACTGTAAAATTTTGTTCATAATCTTTATTGTATTTCCATTTGACAGCATAGATGTAGCTCGGCAATGGAGGCCAGGAGTCACAGTTGATGCAGAGAAACGGGCTTGGATGTGCTTGTCCTGCTGACCCCCAATCTTTGGGTTGTGGGGTGAGAGAGTCGTTAGACTCCTGTAACTAACACTTTTGTGTCCTGGAGTTGCAGGGGACATGGTGTATCTTCAGGGTCCCACCTATCCTTCCTCAGAGAGCACCTCTACCTCTGGCAGGCTGGGGGCAGAACAGAGACAGGAGCACCCTGCTGAGATGGGAACCAGCTTGGTGGCCTACAGTACATGAGAGGTGCATTTTTCCCTGGCCCTTCTGTCATTTTCTTCCATGTTTGTGCTGCACTTCTTGGACCTTGGCAGCTTTAGGGTGTAGCATGGTGGGAAAGGTCCTTAAAGATGAACTCGTATTACCTTTTCATTTTCAAAAAGAGAACACTTAGGCCCAGAAGCACAGGGCTAGAGGGAGGTGACTGTAAGCTTAGAGTTTATCAGTTTCAAATTCAAATCCTAATTTTGCTATTTCTTGGCCAACAGAACTGGGGTAGATCAATTGAGCTCTTTCTATTCTCATTTTAGCTTTTCATTAAACAAAGACTATTATACCTCTCATCAAATTGTCCTAAAACTAGAACAAGAAAAGAAAATAAGTGAAAATCACTCAAACTAGGACCTCATGGAAGTAATTAATAGTCATTATTTTTATTATCATTATTAATTCTCACCAGGTCCTACAGCTGATTAGCAACCAAGGTTGGGTTTAGAGTCTAGATTGTCATTTTCTGTTCTGTTCTTGTTTCCTCAGAGAAGCAAGGCTGGGCACAACTTGTCACACCAGTTGGAAGCACTGGGCCTCAGAGCTCAGCTGCTCCTGGCTTTGCTATGTGTCCCCATGGCCACCTGGCCTCCCTCCGGGACAGCCCTCCCTGTTCAGTGCAGTGATGACTGGTTCGTTGGTCCATGTCTTTGTAGGCACTGTATGTCCCTTGCAGTCTGCTGAAGACTTACCACATGCCAAGTGCTACTCTAGACCCTTCGGTTATACCAGGAAACACAAACACTTCAAAGACATTTTTGCTGAGGGAGACAGACTTCCTATTGGAGGACCACATGGGCTTTGGGTGACATAGAGCTTCAGCTGCACACTCACCTCCTCCGGCCTGGGCAATGATTTCTCTGTAGTCCTGGAGCTGCTAGTGCCTCCCCCAGCTGCTCCCATGGGTGCTCCACAGGCCTGTTCCATGGTGCTCTGGCTACTGCCTTCCTGTCCCTCGCCTCTCACCTTCTGCCCTGGGGCTTTCTTGTGGCCAGTGAGGTGAGGGACTGTGAGCCAACCCCCATTCTTACCATCTAGCAGTAAGACATGCTAATTCCTAGGGCAAACTTTGAGCAATAGGAGGCAGATACTGAGATACTGAAGGAGTCATTGTTTCCTCTTTCTTGCCTAGGCAGAGGGCTTGGGGAATGTCTTGTATGATGAAGTCATTGACTTGCTCCAAGGCTGTGGTCATTTGGAAACAGCTCCTTTACATTTGTTCTCTATACATCCTTCACTTACTTCTGTGCCAGCTCCTTTTTGTCTTTCTGGAGCTGCACCAATCTCTGCTGCATTTTCTAGGGAACTGGGCCCAGATAGCAGGTGCGGGCCACCAAGCAAGTTCCTGTCTCGGGAGGGTGCACCTGTCTCTGTTCTGTCCCCAGCCTGCCAGAGGTAGAGGTGCTCCCTGAGGAAGGATAGGTGGGATACTGAAGATACACCATGTCCCCTGCAACTCCAGGACACAAAGTGTTAGTTACCGGGGTCTAAGGTGAAATGAAGAAGAAGGAAAGGCAGCAGAGGATTGGGAGGCTGTGATTTTTCAGCCACACAGTTGGAGCCTTCCTCAGAAGGTAATATTTGAACAAAGACCTGCAGAAGGAACTAGCCAGTTTGGGGAGCGGGCCTTCTCGGCGGGGTGGAGGCAAAGGCCAATGCCTGACCATGGAAGAGCAAGGACTACAGAGTGGCTTTGTAGGAGATGAGTCAGGGAGGTGGGGGAGGGGACATTTCAGGTCATGTAGGTCTCCTATGGACTTCTATTTTTCTCTTAGAGACCTGGGAGCTGGTACTATCTTTCAGGCAGCATCATGACTTAGTTTCTGGTGAGGGCATGATGCCAGCACAGAGCAGGTCCTCCTGCAATGTCTGTTGATTTGAAATAAGATGAGCAGCCAATCTTCCCTGGGTATCCTGGGTGACACCTGCTCTACAGCAGCAAGCTGTGGTGAAGCCCCTTGCCCTGTGAAGGGCCAGAGCTGGACTCACACATTTGTAACCAAGAGTTGAAAACAGATGGAAACGAAATGCCAACATTAATCTAAAAGGCAAGAGGAAGAAAGATCAAACGAGAGAGGAGGATGAATGTGTTTTCAGCGAGCCTGTGTGCTTCCTTCAGAACCAGATTTGTGTGGATCCAGCTGAACTAGCCTTGTGCCTCCAGGCAGAAAATGGGTTTCACCTGGAGTCTACAGCTGGGAAAAACACATTCCTCTTCCCTGCAGGCAGACCTGAGGGATGAACTCTCCTCTCAGCCAGGCCAGTCTGTGAGCTTGGACTTGCTGAAAAGGTACACAACGATTTGCCAGTTTGGGCTCTATGAAATCTCCTTGGCTGGTCCTTTTGGTCTGAGTTCTGCTGATTATGCTTTTAGGTCCTTGGTGAGTGTAGTGATTCCCGAGTTGCAGGGGCCAGCAGGGCAGGAGGAACACGGAACCAGTCAGTCTTCAGCAACACACACCCTTACTTTCCCCAGGGGCCTCTTTCACATCTTCCTTTGAAGGTAGGTAGATGACAGATAGATAGAGATAGATGATAGATAGTGCCAAAAAATGTATGCACACTTTAGGAAAAAAGGATTTGTATAAATAGTTTAATACTAAATTTATTGAATCATGAGATTAATACAAGTTACCTCTAGAATTACAAGAGGTGCTCATAGTGGTAGCCATTAACTTCTAGACATTTATTATAGCACACTACATTTATTATTGGGTGAACTCCATCATTGAGATTGCTGAACTTGCGTTTTCAAGTTTTTCTCTAAGGGCCAGCAGCATAGTGAACTTTCTGCAATATATGGCATCCTTGGGCCGGGCGTGGTGGCGCATGCCTGTAATCCCAGCACTAGGGAGGCTGAGGCAGGAGGATTGTTGTGAGTTCGAGACCAGCCTGAGCTACAAAGTGAGTTTAAGGCCAGCCTGAACTGCACAGTGAGACCCTGTCTCAAAAAAGACCAAAAAAAAAAAAAAAAAAAAAAAAAAAAAAAAAAAAAAAAAAAAAAAAAAAAAAAAAAAAAAAAAAAAAAAAAAAATATATGGCATCCTCTAGGACCCCCCCTCACATAAAGTTAATGCCATTGGTTAAAAAATCATACTAGTTTTCTTTTTTTTAAAAAAGTTACTTACTTATTGGATCTAGAGTTTCACTATGCAGTTTAGACTCATAGTGATCCTCCTGTCCCAACCTCCCCAGCACTCGGATTAGAGATATGTGCCACCATGCCTGTTTTTGGGCTTGGTAAGGCATGCAGTACAGAATCAGGGATTGAACTTGGATCCTTGAGCTTGCCAGACAGGTGCTTAGATCGCTGAGCTATCTTCACAGCCCTATTTTTCTTTTCTTGAAGCTGGTGTACATGCATGTTTTGGCTGGCTCTCTCTCTAGATATATAATTTTATGTGGGACACAGTGTGAACATTTCAATATGTCACATGATCCATAATGATCAACTCATGGCAACTGGCACAGCCCCGAGTCCTTCTTAGCCTCCAGTGATCACTGCTCTACCCTTGCCTCTCTGAGATCTACCTTTGAGCTTCCACATGTAAGATCTGCCACAGTAGTTTTTTGTGTTTGTTTAGTTTAATTCATTTTGCATGTTTGTTTCCATGTATTTTTCTTCAATAGACAGAACTTTATTTTCATTCCTGGATAGTAGTCCATTGTGTCTATTTTCTACATTGTATCCATTCACCTGAGCTCCTATGTTGTGGTTTGTGTCTAGATCTTCTCCCAAAGCTTCATGCGGTCATAGGTGGTGATTTTCTGAGTTGGCTGAATGTAGAGTGTGTGATTAATGCAATGCTAGGATTAAGGGTATCTGGGATTAAGGGTGGATGATTACTAAATGAATTCATTGATTGAGTTGACACTGTCTTAATCCTGGTAATCTGGATAGAATACAAGGCACAATAAAAGGCTTCTCCTCTCCTTCTGTTGCTTTTATTACCTTGTAGGAACCATAAACTATTTTCTGTGATGTCCCTCTCCTATGTGCCACTCTCCCAGCTATGGACTGGAATCTCGGCAAACTGTGAGCTAAATAAACCATTCCCCTTACAACTTTGGGTGTTGGGTATTTTATTCCACCAGCAAGAGAAAAGTAACTAATACAACCTAGGTTGATTCTATCTCTTGGCTATTATAAATAGTGCTGCAATAGACCTGGGAGTATAGATGTCTTTTTGACATACTTGATAGCAATCTTTTTTTTTTTTTTTTTAATCTTTCTTTTATACTCACATGTAAGAGATTATTGAGTGTGTTATGGTTTGTGTTTAGATGTCCCTTCAAAACTTCATGTTTTTTGAAAGTATGATTAATTTGTAGTACAATACTAGAATTAAGGGTTCCAGTATTAAGTGGGGGTGATTGCTGGATCACTCCACTGATTTGGCTGGCACCACCCTAATCCTAGTAGACTGGATACAAATAAGGAACAGAAAGGAGCTTGTCTTGCTCTCTTCCTTGTTGCTTTTGTACGAATGGCTGGCCCTCTGCCATGTGCCATGCTGCCCTGCAGCCAGCTGTATGGTCTGAAACCTCCACAAACAGAGCAAAATACAAATTTCCTTCCTTAACTGTGGGCATTGGGTATTTTGTCTCAGCAATGAAAAATGTAACTAATGGAGAGGGTACAAAAGAGAGAAAAGCAGTCTGGGGTGGTAAGTGAGGGTCAAATAAAGCTCATAGAGTATAGATAAGGAAGGCACCAGGCAGTGGGGACATTCCATACTCTCTCTGGTACTATGGGGAATGTTTATTTTCCAAGAGCAGAAAAGAAGGGAAATATAATTATATGATTCCCTCTGTTCTGGGAGCTGTGGGTTAGGGGAAAGGCAAGTTGTATAGGGAAGTGGTTTTAGACTCTGAATTTGACACGATATTGGCAGTTTATTTAATGGCAACTGGTGACTTGTGCTTGGGCCAATGTCAAGAATCATGTGAGTCCATCTTCCCAAGCATCTTCTTTTGATGCACAGAAACATCCCCCTTAAGCTTGTAGAAGTAAAGACAAAAGTCAAAGACCTTCAGATATTTTCCAAACAGGACCACACAAATCTTTGGAAGCTAGATTAGATCTGGAAACGTAGAGAAGACAATTTAGTACACGATGAGGAAGGAGCTTAAGCTCTGTGGCTGTACATGGAGTGTGGTGTTTCTGCGGAAGGCACGATGTCCTCACAAATCCAGCAACTGGCTGGGCAAGTGTGAGTCTCATCCTTGCCTCAGAGGCCCACTACCCACTGGGCAGCTGAGGACACAGCGAGGTTAGCCCATTGGGTAGCCTGGCCCAGAAGTCATCTGGCTTTTTTAGTAGCCAAAGTATATGATAATTAAGGTATGTGTTGGATTTTATTTTGTATTTGTATTTTTGATGCTCTTAATTACAATTATTTAGTTACTAGACATATAGAAAGCTGTATTTCAACATTTATTTAATTTAAAATCAATGTAAGACCCCATCACTACAATTGTGGGTGAAGGGGTGGTGTAGTGCATGACTAAATAACTTATTATTAGCCAGGAAAGCACTCATGGAACCCAGAAAAGCACAGAAAATACTTCTTTTCCAGTATCTTACCTGGTACAGAATCTACAGATGTGTAGGTATGAAAGAAACAATTCTATGGTAGGTGACCTCACCCAGGTCCCTGTCTGCACAAGAGTCTTCTTCTAAACCAGGGTTAGCACATCACACTCCATAGGCTAACTGTACCCTGCCCTCTATTTTTGTGTGAGTTTAGAATGTTTTTTATTTTTATTTTTTTATTTATTTTGTTTATTTATTTTTTTTTTGAAGTGGATGCCACTTGAACATATACTCATAAGTGAAATAAACCAGACACACATGTGTAAATATCATATAGTCTCCCTAGTATAACAAGCAAAAAGCAGAAATACAAAAGGAAACGTACAACAAGTAAAATCAATTGAGTCAGATAAGGCAAAGTGAATGGCATATGCTGCAGGATACTAATCAGCTTTTCTTCTGGA
>PVKA01023260.1:16455-35953 GCA_004027165.1 Ctenomys sociabilis | reverse complement strand
AGATGACTAGGTTAATTGAAGGAAATATTGTAGATACTTGCATTTGTCATTATAGGCTAGATTACCCTTTATTTATTTAGTAAAAAAACAAATTTTAGTAGTTTAATAAAACAAAATTATGTCTTGCTTACTATAGGTCTGTAATAGGTCAAACAGATTCCTAGAAGCAATTACTAAAATTTGTATGTGTGTGCTCTTCTTTCTAACACTTTTTTAAGTGTTTTTTTTTTTTTTTTTTTTTTTTTTTTTTTTTTTTTTGTATTTTAGGGAAAGGTCTACAGGGTGTTCAGAGTCTCACTACTACATTGGACTTGTAGTGATCCACCTGTTTACAGCCTCCCAAGAGCTGGGATCACAGGCAATTACAGGCATGCACCACCACACCCAGTTTCAGTTGCTGTCTCAGCATGCCCCTAGGTGGGGCCTGCCAGGATCCAGGGATCAAACACCACCCCTGCAAGATGAGCTTGATGTGCAAAAAGCTGCATGTATTTCATGTATAAAATTTATTGAATTCAGGGTAAGCATATACCCATGATACTATCACAAAAACTTATAGGGGGCCAGGGAGATGGCTCAGTGGAATAAGCAGTTCCCTGCCAAGCACAAGGGCCTGAGTTCAATCCCTGGTTCTGAAAAAAAAAAAAATACTTATACTATAAATCGATATATTACCTCCAAAGTTTACTCAAGCCATTTCAATAAAATTTTATATTTAGGTGATATAACTATGTAACATGAGATCTTCCCTCAGCAAATTTTGAGTATACAGCACTATCTTTTTAATTATAGACACTATCCAGTAGAGCAGACATCTAGGACTTTCATCTTGTGTTACTGAAATTTTTTTACCTATAGTACTTCCTCCTTAGTGTCTCTCCTTTACTCTTTACAACCACTGTTTACTTCTCTGCTTCTAGGACATTGATTCCTTTAGATTCATCACATAACTGAGAGCATGTAGTATTTATTTTTCTATTTCTGGGTTATTTCATTTAGTATAATGTATGTTTAAAATTAATTGTAGGCCTAACAAATTGTGGGCTTGGCAAATGGATATGGACCAGGTAAACATACTTCTCAGTGTGTTTAAGTGGGTTGTAGATGCATTGTGATATTCTCTTGCTGTGCTTTGCTGGCTCTTTGTTCTGCCACTACTTTCCATCATCATGTTTTTTTGTTTGTTTACAGGGTCTCACTATGCAGCTTGGACTCACAGTGATCCTCCTGTTTTCAGCCTCCCCAGGGCTGGCATTATAGGCTGCACCACCATGCCCAGATTCAGTCACCAGCTCAGTGTGCCCTGGGGGTGAGGCTGGGGTGCGGCATGTGGGATGGGATTGAACCCTGGTCCCTGCACTTGGCACTGAGTTATCCCCCCAGCCCATCATCATCATGTTCTTAAAGCCGGTCAATCATTGCTTGCCTATCACTAAGATAGCATTTAAATAACCATTTTAAACATCTTGATACCCACCACATAATGAGAAATTTAACTTTACTCCCCATTTCAGAAGATTCAGCAAATGGTCCTGGCTCCAAAGCAAAATTATGATGACAGGGGGCCATGGTGGAAAAGGTGCTTTCTTTATGGTAGCTGAGAAACAAAGCAGGAGAAGAGTATCAGAAAGAAAGGGTCTACGAACCAGGTACGGCATCCCAAGTCATGACTATGATTCACACAGAAATGGCTAAAAATGCTTTATAAAGTGCTTTATTAATGTAGGTGACTATCAATCAAACCAATTTAAATAACCTAAATTGTCACAAATAAAAAAGAAATTACTAAGTCAAAAAAACCTGTCACTACTGTTTACTGAAGTTCTTTATTAATTTTTTACAAGTTATTTTGTGTTAATTTATCAGTTAACATCAAGTTGTAGGCATTCCTTATAAGTTTTAGACATTAACTCTTCCTTAGGCATCTGAAAGCTGTTCTCCCATTCTGCGTCTTGTAGGATTTGTTTCATTCAACTTTTACACTACGTATACTTAGTATGTTACTTTTTAAGTGATATTTAAAAGGAATGTTTAAGTGACATACTAGTGACTGTAAGTTCGTATACTGTGGAGAGCTAAATACATCTGTACTACTGTACTCCCTCATCATCCTCCCTCACAGCTCTACCAAACTAATTTCAGAGCAATTAAAAGTCCGAACATTTATGAGCATTTAAAAATACTGATTTTTAGCCATTTTAATTTGTTTCCCTAATAACACAGTACTTTTTCAAAATAATTTACAAAATTTCCTAAATATGAAGTACTTTGGCAGAAATTATCATATAATGATATCCTTCTATTGTGTGGTATACTTCGAGGCAAATACGCGTGATTACAATTATGCTAAGACAAACACAATATGAAGATGTAAACAATCAGCTTGTTGATTGCTCCTAAAAGCCAGCAATAATTTTGATAGAGATCTCATTGAAAATTTAGGTAAGTTACAAAGTGTTGCTATGTTAATATTACATTGCTTGAACATGCGAACATCTTTGCATTCTTTAAATCTTTAAAGTTTTTCATCAATGTTTCACTATTTTCATCAATGTTATACCATTCTCAATGTATGAGTCTTGTACATTGGTTATTTTAATACTTTTATTAAAATTTTTCATTTCATTATATAATTCAGTAATTGTTGGTATATTTATGTAGCTGTGCAACTACCATGTCTTAGTTACTTTCCTCATTGATGATACAAAATGCCCAGTATGCACAAGTTAAGGAAGAAAGATTTATTCAGCTTAGGTTTAGCAGTTTCAGTTCATAGTCTTCTGACTACAAGTCAAGGCATTATGGCAAAGGAAAAACAGTCCATGGCATGGCAGGCAGGAAGTGGGATGAAGTAGAAGGGATAGATACATACCCTTTTGCAGGCCATACTCACAGGGATCTATCTCTTCCTAGCAGGCTTCCCCTCTCCACTAGTTACAAACCCATCAGTAGACTAAACCACTATCACACACCCATAATTCAGTTACCTCCCCAAGCCCCCTATGAGCATGTGAGTTTGGGGGCAACATCTAGATATATATTATAACATACTACCATAATAAATTGTAGAATATCTTTAGAAATCCAAGAAGAAACCTCATACCCATTAGTTATAACCTTAATATCTCCAGCTCTAGACAGAAAATATAAATTCAATGTCTATCTCAATAATTTGTCTATGTTGGATAAGTTTGTCTGTTGTAGCACGAATCATATTTCCTTTTTATAGCTGATAGTATTTTATTGCATAAATAGATCATATTGTTTATTCATTCATCAATAAGAACATTTCTCCTTTAATTATGAATAATGCTGCTTTTTTGAACACCCAGAATGAAATTTTCACTACACACAAAATCTCATTATGCTTGCATATTACTAGGAAAGAAATTACTTAACAATATGAGGAACTTTAAAGATGTTTTCCGAAGTGGCCACATCTAGTCCCACTAGAAGGAAAGAATCTTTCAATTACTTCACAAACATCTATCTATCTATCATCTATCTATCTATCTATCTATCTATCTATCTATCTATCTATCAATCAATCTATCTATCTATCTATCATTTATCTAAATATCTATCTATCATCTATCTATCTATCTATCTATCTATCTATCTATCTATCTATCTATCTATCTATCATCTATCTCCATTCTGGTGAATGTGAAGTCAACTTCATCACGGTTTTGATTTGAAATTTTTAAGTGACAAGTTATGTTGAGCATTTTGTTTCAAAACAAGTTAGTAGGACAGTTACAATAATTAATATATTGCACATTGTCATCTTTATAGTATTCAGAGGATAAGATGCAGATATGATATCCTGTCTAGACACTATTAGTACAAACCTTTCTTCTCATTGAACTAAGTAACTGTATATCTATCCTAGATCTCTTTTGTGTGTGTGTATATGTGTATATATATATATATATATATATATATATATATATATATGTTTTTTGTTTTGTTTAGTCAGAGATGTTCCATTGCTGTTAGAAAAGTGTTGAGCATTTTGAGCATTTTTTAATGTGCTCTTGGTTATTTTATTTCTTGTGCTTTTGGTTTCCTATGTAATAAACTGCTGCATAACCTAAGGTCATGAAGATCTATACCTACACTCTCTTCCTAGAGCTTTTATAGTTGTATATCTTATATGAAGTTCTAGAAGGTTTAAATTAGAGTGGATTATGTGATGTAGTAGTGACATTTCTTTGCAGTACTAGGGAATAAACTAAGAGCTTTGTACATGCAATTAACCATACCACTGAATTATATCTTCTGCCCAGCTTAATGCAATTTTACTACTGTGAATTGAATTCTCTTAATTTCATTATGAGTTACTCATTTTCAGCATATAGAAATACAGCTGTTTTTTCTGTATTGTTCTTATATCCAAAAACCTTGTTGGCTTTACATGTCACAGTATTTTGATTGCCATATCTTTATAATAATGATTGAAATCAGATACTATTAGTTCTCCATCTAAATTTTGCTTTTTCAGAATCGTTTATGTAATATCATTGCCTGATTTTGACTTTATACTAGTACTGACCACATAAAGCAAATTCATAAACATTCTCATCTCTTCAAAACGTGGGGGAAAGTTTGAGTAGAATTCAGTACTCAAAGAATATTAGTGTTTTTAGCATCAGTAGAATTCACCTGCGCAAGCACCTAAATCTGGAATTTTCTTTATAGAAAGCCTTTTAAAATAGTTTCCAACATTCTGAATAGATAATATTCTTTTCAGGTTATCTATTTCTTACTTCAATAGTCCAACAGAGAACAAGTTTTTCTTTTTTTTTTTCCCCCTGGGGTCAGATTTCTTTTATTTTGAAGAGTGTAAACAAAAGCAAGAAAAACAAAATCAAAGACAGAAACGGGGTTACATGTAACAATACACATGTTAAAGTTTTGCAAAATAAGAATAGCTGATTAACAGTGATTGATAAATTACCTATTTTTATCATCAAATCTGTTGCTCAGATTAGCAGATATAGTTATGCAAGATGGGTCATATGATTGAATATTACCACATGCATTTTTTAATTTTCCGCAATTTCTTAAGCTGAATATTTTTCATCTGGGGTTAGTTGAATATGTCAATCCAGAATCCACAGAATCAGAACCTGCCAGTAAGGAGGGCTGACTGTATTTCTGAGCAGAGGTCAGGGCCCAGGTCTTTCTTCAGGAGGACGGCCCTTGATAACATAGAGCAGGTGGGAGCAGAAAGTGCAAGTAAGAAGACTGTGTGTATCATACATGAGGATGTTTTTAGTCACCAGCACTTCAGAGGGAGAAGAGAACAAGACTTTCTAAGTTTCTATTGACATAAAGTTCTTCATAATATCCCTTATTATATTTTCACTGTTTGCTGAATCTGTACTGATGTTTTTTTTCTCATTGCTGAGCATCATGCAAATGCTCTGCCACTCAGATATATCCGAAGCTGTGTTTTTGATGCCCTTATTTTCTTGATGAGTATTGCCACAGATGTAACTGTTTTATTGATCTTTTTAATTTTAAAAAAATCTATGTATTTATGTATGTATGTATTGGCACTGAGTCTCTTGAAACAGCTCGGACTCCTAGTGCTCCTCCTGTCAGCCTTCCCAACACTTGGATTGCAGGCATGTGCCCCAGGTTCCAGGACTGCCACAGCATGTGGTACCAGGGATCAAACCTGGGTCCCTGAGCTTGCCAGGCATGCATTTAGACTACCAAGCTGTCTTCCCGGCCTCATCAATGATTTAAATCATCTTTTTCAGAATTTTCTTCTTTTTATTTATTTAATGATTTATTCATTCATTCATTGGATACAGAGTCTCACCATGGAGCTTGGACTCATAATGATCCTCCTGTCTCAGCTTCCCCAGCACTAGGATTACAGGCACACACCACCACACCCAGTTTCTGTGCCTGCGCAGTATACCAGGGTTGTGGGGCTGGCATGACATGCAGTACCAAGGGTGGAACTCAGGTGCTTACCAGGAAGGTGCTTAGACCACTGAAGTATATCCCCAGCCCTGTCAATATTTTCAAAGAGCTGTCATTTGCTGCCACTGATTTTCATATTGATGTATATTAATTTATTTTGTTTATCATTGGCTTAAATTTCTTTTCTTGTTTTTTCATGGTAAAATTAAGTACTTTGTATTTTTCCTCCATATAAGTATTTAATGGCATACACTTTCCTCTAGCACTCAATTAGAGACAGCCCAGAAATCACTGTATGCTATCATTCTATTTACTTCAAAATAGTTTTTATTCCCCTTTTGACTTCATCTTTAATTAATGTATTATTTAGAAATACATAATTTAGTGTTGAAATATTTGGGAACTTTTCAACAATCTTTATATTATAAATACAAATTTAAATTTACTGCAATCAGAGAATATATTCTGTGTGATTGGAATATTTTGGAAGTTTTAAAACATTATTTTATGGCCCAGAATAAGACCTGTCTTATGATGTAGAGTGTGCCTAAGGAGAGTCACATTGAGAGAAAACATTCTCTCAGGCTTTCACAGAGAGCAAATTGGTCAAGCAATGCCTGTGGCTCATCTACATGGCTGACACTGACAAAAGATCTACAAACTGGTACAGGGTTTCTTTTTTTCTTTTTAATTCATTTATTTATTACAGTGTCTCGCTACACATCATGGATTCATTTTTGCTAGGGGGGGAGGTCAGCTCAACCCGCCCTGGAGGGAGGGGCTGGCATGGCATGTGGTGCTGGGGATCGAACCACGGTCCCTGAGAGGCGCTTTAGACCGCTGAGCTATCTTGCCAGCCCGGTACAGGGTTTCAGGGTAAGTCCTGAGGAGATCTGATGGTCTTTGTGAGATACAAAAGTCACATTTTTTGTTATATATGTGCTGCTTTATCCTGGTCTTAACCATCCAGCAGAAAAGTATAAAATCGAGGTACAAAAAGTAAAGCCATAATATGCTGAGCTGTAAAAAGCTCAAGTCAACAACTTCTGACATTGCCAGTCATATGGATAACCCACTACTCTTATAGACCACTGGACTGTAATGGATTACTTTGCTGAATTCATGTACCTACAATATATCAATGGCAATGGAATACCCATCTCTGACAAAAGTAAACAAAAAATGAGGATACAAATGAAGGACCATGTTGTAGTGGGGGGGAAAAAAAATATATATATATATATATCTGTATATACAAAATATTTAACACAGACATACAACTACTTCCTCTTAGTTAAATGAGAAGAAAGTTTTGAATAGTGTGTGGACAAGATATCATGTCTGCATCTTGTACTATGAATAACTACTACAAAGACAGCAATAGGCAATATATTAATTATTGTAACTGTCCTACTAACCTGCTTTGAAACTCTCATTGCTACTTCTCAATAAAATTAATATAAAAAAAGATAAGATCTGCTTTTCATAAGAATGTGTGTTCCGGGAGCCTGGGAGACAGCTCAGTAGAATAAGTGCTTGCCTAGCAAACACAAGGGCCTAGCAAACACAAGTTCAATTCCCAGTTCTGCCAAAAAAAAAAAAAAAAAAAGAAAGAATGTGTGTAGTGTCATACAAACGCCAGTTGGGTTGAGTTGACCATGAGTACTGTTAATGTCTCCTATTTCACAGCTCATATTCTATTTATCCTATTACTGAATAAGGATACTGAAATCATTATGAGTTGAATCCTTAATTCTTATAAAAACATTCCTGCTATATTCTTTCCTCTGAAACCTGCTTAGTCACATATTAAAATGGCCACACTTTTTCTTTTTGCTTGTGTCAGGAGGGAATACCCTTTTCCACTTGTTAACATGCATTTGTGTCTTTATATGTAAAGCCCATTTACCACAGGCAATAAAAAATCATATCTTTTTTTAATTTGGATATTTTAGGTGATTTATGCTTTAGTGTAATATGTGGTTGAGGTGTTAAGATTTATTTATTTGACACGGGGTCTGGCTACGCAGCTCGAACTCATAGTGATCCTCCTGTCTCAGCCTCCTCAGTGCTGGGATTACAAGCATGTGCCTCCGTGCCCAGTTTCAGTAGACAGCTGGATATGGGGCTGGCATGGCATGCATTATGAGAGATTGAACCCAGGTCCTTTCACTTGCCAGCCAAACGCTTAGATCAGAGAGCTATCTCCTTGGCCCAGTGGTTGAGATTTAGAATACATTTTGTGATTTGTTTTCATTTATTCTATCTATTCTTTGTTCTTATTTTCCATCTTCTTTTGGATTAACCAATTTTTTATTAATCTATTTTAAAGTTACTCATGAAAGTCTGTTTTGTAATTTTAATTAGTCCGTTATTTTATCACAGTCTTTCACCAAGTGATATCATACCACATATATTTATCACTTTCTCATTGCTCAGACCCAATATCTAAGACACAAAACATAAAAGGACCACAGATTGAATTTGGCTCACAATTTTAATGGAGTCAGTCCATGGTTAGCTGGCTTCCAGGAAAAAACATTACACTGGAATTATGTGCAAAAGTGAAGATACTCTACTATCTTTGTCAGCCAAGATAGAGAGCAGAAGAATAATGCTAGAAAGGAAATGGACCAGTGCCCACATACAGTTCCCAATATGATTCCTCTACGACCCATTCAAAAACACCTGGAAATGTGCTATTAGGCATTTGTAATCCACTCAGGTTGACATACTATGATTAACAGTGGCACCAGTAGGCACTAATATTACCTTATAGCTCTCATTTCTTCCCTCCTGCTCTTTAAACTATTGTCATAAATTTTATTTATACATAGCAGTGCCCTCCTGTCCGCAGCTCTATGACCCTTAAGAGATACTTGAAAATGCCACAGTTATCATGTTTTTCCTATCTTGTCACACCTGTGGTACAATTTAACTTAAAAATCAGGTACAGAAAGATTAACAATAATAATACAACTGAAAAAAATCACAACATTTTATGATAAAAGTGATGTGACCAGTGGTCTTAGTTTCAAAATATCTTACTGTGCTGAATTCATCTTTCTTGTGAAGATATTAAATGAGAAAACTCCTAAGTGATGAGATAAAATGAACAATATCAGCACTATAACATACTGTTAGCATATTATATAACTGTTATGTGAACACAGGACTATGATGCTGTATTATGATTTGTGTCTAGTAATCTCTCATACAGTCAGGGGGTGTACTTCTAGAGTTTGTGATTAATTTATGATCCACTGGGATTATGGGTGTGAGTGCTGCTGGGATTATGGGTTTGAGTACTACACCCAGCCTGGGGCAGACAGTCTGAATGTAACTTAAAAGAGACAGACTTGCTCTCTGCAGCCATTGTTGTTGTTACCCCTTCCTTTGGCTCTTGCTGTTTTGCTGCCTTCTGCTGCCATGAAATGATGCTCTTTGCCATGTGCTGCTCTGCCTGGAACCAACTGTGTATACGGTGAAAACTCCAGTAACCATGAGCTAAATAAACCTTTCCTTCCTTCATTTTGGGTGTCAGGTATTTGTTCCAGCAAGGAGAGAACAGTAAAAGACACATGTTGCAACAGTCAATATGATACCTGAGGTAGCTACTAAATGACTAATGGGGAGTTAACATATACAATGTGGATATGCTGGACAAAGGGATGACGTATTTCCTAAGCAAAATACATCAGATGGCTCAACCTTTCATCAGGATCTTAAAAACAACATGGAATTTAAACATATCCCTTTTTTGTTTCTAGAATTTTCCATTTACTATTTTTAGATCATGCTATCCACAGGTACTTAAAACTTTCACAAGCAAAGCCATGATAAAGACTACTATACTTTTTAAAACCACACAGTACCTTGTTAGTTTGTTTAAATTAATAAGAAAAGAGTATTTTATGCATTTTTCTCAGGTAGTTACCACTTCCAAACCTCTTGCTTTCTTTGTGCATATTCTCTAGTTTTCCAACTAGTATTAATTTCCATTTGTTTGAAGAACATCTTTTAACTTTTGAATTCTTTCAATTTTTATATGCTTACTTTTCTTTCTGAAAGGTATGTCAGTCAGTAATACAATTGGAGATTTCTTTCACTTTCATCACCTTAAAGACATTGTTCTACTAGTTTCCAATTTTACAAACCTGATGTCATTCTTATCTTTGTTGTCCCTCCTATAGGTAGTGTCTTTTATTTCTGTATACATTTAGATGTTTTTCTTTATCATATGTTTTGAACAATTTCCTCAAGTTTCTTGACTTGGGTTTCATGAAGCTTCTTTGATCTAATTGATAAAAGTTTTATTAGTTTGGAAAGTTTCTATTATTCCAATTATTTTTCTGCTTGCTCCTCATCTTCTTAAGAGATTGCCTGAAGTTGTCTCACAAATTAACTAATGCTTTTTTATTGTTTCTTCTCTGTGCTTCATTTTGGATAGTTTCTATTGCTCTTTCAAATTTGTTAATCTAATCTTTAATACCATTGTGTTTGTCAGTATTCCATCGCTCTGACAAAATATCTGACATGGTCATGCAGGATATCATGAAGGAAGTGAATGGTAGAAGAAGCTGTCAACTTAGCCAGAAAACTGAGAAGGGGAAAGAGCCTGAGAGGCAGGACCCAGGGACAAAATAAATCCTTCAAGGATACCTCTATTGACCTGCTTCCAATTAAATCTATCTTCCAAAGCCACTGAGCTGGGGATGTAACCAATGACTTTAAACATACTATTTAATAGGCTTTCTGATTTCTTTGTGTTTTTTGTTTAGGTGGCTGGAGATGAATGGGTGAATCTTATACATGTTACTCCATCTTAATATATAATTTAATCAGGACTAGCAGCAGCATAATCAGTGGCTGAAATGGACCATAATCAATGGCTTTCCTTTCTTATTTGAGAATGAGGGATATGGCTCAGATAATTTATTTATATATTTGTATAGCTTTTTCTTTCTCAGAAAACAAAACTGGGGCAAATACTACCTCAAATCTAAATTTCTTTTCTAGAAACAAATGAATTCTATTGCAGAATGGTTCACTTTTAGGAAGAAATGCTAGCCTAGGCTCTCTGAGCAATTTGTAGATTCTATTGCCTCCATAAGGGATGGAAAGCTGGGTTGCATAGGCCAACACATGATAAACTAAGGGAAATGGCACTGGAGTGGCAGAACTGGTCTAGTCATTCAAACTCAATTGTATGAGAGCAAATAAAAGTGCCTTAATTAAACTGGGTGTGGTGGTGTATGCCTATGATCCCAGCATTCGGAAGCTGAAACAAGAGGACTGTAATTTCCAGCCCAGCTTAGAGGATGTAGGGACTTATGAGACCCTGTTACAAAATTAAAAAAATAAAAATGGGCTGAGGAGAAACTCCCCACAAAGGCCTTGTATTTTATATTTAAAAAATGCTCTAGGTTGGCCAGATAGCTCAATAGACTAAAGCACCTGCTTAGGCAGAAAAGAGAGGCAGGGATTTGATCCATGCCATGCGATGCCCACCCCACACCCAGGGTGCCCTGAGATGGTGATTGAGACTGGGCGTGGTGGTGCATGCCTGTAATCCCAGCTGTTGGGAGGCTGAACACAGGCAGATCACTAGGAGTCCTATCTATGTAATAGGACCCTGTACTAAATACAAAAAAAAAAAAAAAAAAAAAACGAAAAAAATAATACAATTTTGTTCATTAGGGTGGTGCTTTATTTATGCTAATAAATCCTTCAATTGGGTCATAGTTCCCCCAGAGCAGTTTAATCACAATAATGTGAGATCACTAATAAGAAACAGGCCTGGTGATGGTAATTGAAAGGATTCAGTAGGTGAGGTAAGAAGACTAAAATTTCAAGACCAGCCTGTAACCTAGCAGGATTCTTCTTCAAAATAAGAAATAAGAGGGCTGACAATTTGTCTCATAATGATCTCCAGTACCGGGGGGGGGGGGGAACAGATATGAAAGTGAGGGTGATTCCCCTAAAGAATTAAGTATTCTTTTTTTAAATGACCTTAACAGGTATGCATACACAGACCTTAAACAATATTCTCCTGTGAAGGACAATACACTGCTTCTATTTTCCTAGCAGAAATAACCCGTTTGCTATAACTTCTTTCATTCAATGTTTTCTGAATCTTGGAGGAAGGCTATTACACAAGTGGAGAGGGGAAACTGGTCTTAGATACAATTTTTAAAAATATGTATTTGGTACAGGGTCTTACTACGCAGCTCAGACATGCAGTGATCCTCCTGTTTTCAGCCTCCCCAGTGCTGGGATCACAGGCATGCACCACCATGCTGACCTTGGTGGCCAGCTTAGCTCACCTGGGGGGTGGCGGGCAGGGGGAGGCATGGAATGTGGTACCAGGGATAAAATCTAGGTCCATGTGATTGCCTAAGCAGGTGCTTACTTAAGACACAATTTGATAGAAGCTAACAGGGACACGTATGGAAAGCTGGAATCAGTATTTATGATACAACTTTTAGGCTTTAAATGGTTATGGTTTCCAGATTCCTAAAATTTAAATGCTAACTAAGAGAATTGTTTTAGAAACTATAATAATATGAAGGATTCTACAGATCCTGACATAGCTGTGATGCTCATAAAATTATAATTCCTGCAGCTACTAAGATCATCTGTACAAGTATAGACTCAGAATAGATGAGTCATGTTTTGAATGAAATATATGGTTCCACTAATATTTAGTTTCTTTGTCTTTACAAGGACATCAATGGATTTCAACACATAAGAAACAGATAAAAATACATTAGTATTTTTTAATACTTTTTTTTGTTTGTTTGTTTTTGGAACTGGAGATTGAACTCAGGACCTTGCGATTGCCAGGCAGGTGCTTGAGTTATCTTCCCAGTCCTTTTTTTAATACTCAAAAAAACACAAAAGATAAATTAACTGCGTAAAGAAAGCCCATTTTGTGAGGAAGTTAATGCACACTCAACAAAATTAACATAAAATCTTAGTAACATACACCACTCGTATAAGAGTAACCACTGACTTTCACTGTAGGGTTTTATATCTCTAAGATATGTTCAATTTCATGCCTGAACTGGATTTTTTTTAAGTCCTTCCCCTGAACCTTTGGAAAGCCAGATTCATGTTAGTTCTTCTTTTAACATCATAAATTAAAAATGGTGACATTTTTCCAAGTGGATTTTATTAGATCAGTTGCTTTCTCCCTAGGGGGCTGTTCCTTTCAGCTTAGAGAACACTTGGCAATTTCTAAGGATGACTTCACTGCCATAAATAGACAGGGGACTGGTGTTGGCAGGGAGGTAGATCATCATCTTATAGTACCAGGACAGCCCCCCACCAAAAAATAAGTTAGCCAGTCCCAAAGATCAATAGAACAGACTGTGAAGTCATGTGTCAAATCAAGGGTGTATGATGCACTTAAATTTCTACAGAAATCTCAGCTGAGAAATACTTTTATTACCAATTTTTAAATTTTCATATATTTTAAGAGAACTAATTTAGGATGAATTATTAGTTTAAAAGAATAGCCTCTTACATTGTTTAGTATTATCATTTATAAAATGCTTTCATATATGCTATCTCATTTTCTCCTTATAAATCCAGGGTAGTTGTCTTCTTCCATGTCTCACATGGTACTGTTGTGAAAGATGTAGCTAAATTATCCAATCAAGGTCCCACTAGCAAAACTCAGTGCTCTTTTTCTTATTCTACAGCTGTAACATCCTCCTTAAGAAGGGAAGGAGAAAGAGGAAGCAGGGATGTATGGTGGGTAGTAGAGGCAGAAATAAAATAAAAATGTATGATATACATTTACCCCCCCCAAAAAAAAAAACAAAACAATGTAAAACTAGGGTAGGGTTAGGAAAGGGCCATTAGAGGAAATGATGAAAATCTGTTAGGTACATGTGCAAATCCACTATAAAATTACCTATTAATCTGTATAACTAATATGCATTTTAAAAAAGAACTTTTTATTTATTCTGTATTTAGGACAGGATCTACAGGGTCTTACCTCATAGATCAGACTCATAGTGATCTCCAGTTTTCAGTCTCCTGAGTGCTGGGATTACAGGAACCCAGTCTCAATCCCCATCTCAGTGTGCCCCAGGGGCAGAGCCAGCACATGCAGTATGCCAAAGATTGAACTAGGCCGCTGTGCTCTACCTAAGTAGATGCTTTAGTCTGCTGAGCTATCAGGTCGGTCCAAAAGAACAGTTCTTTAAAAAGAGTTTTAAAACAAACTATTGTGCAACACTCCCAACACTTGAGGAGTGTGATTTCAAAACACAGATAACATCTGTTGGAAGGCTATGAAGAGTAGAAGAGGACAAAGTATGGGTTGGGTACAGAATGTATGGAGCAAGTACCAAAAGAAAGGAGCAGAAAGTAATTTTAGTTAAGTTGGAGGAGCACAGATTCTTAAATTTAATGTGACTAATTTCCTATGAAAACTCACTCTTGCAAGGTAAAACCTTTATGAAACATAAAATGGATTGAGTCCAACCAGCTAAATAGGAACCACATTTATTATTTCAAACAAAGAATTTGATGTGAGAAATCCATTACACAAGAATGACAGAAAAACTGAAAAGAATCATGGGATTCAAAGCCACCTTTAAATAGGTGAGCTGGAGGAGGTGGTAAGCTTATTCTGTGGTAGGACCACCCAGCAGGACATGGACCTTTGCAAAAAAACAGTTCTTACTGGGTTTGGTGCCAAAGGCTAAAACAGAAGTGAAGAATAATGAAGAATACCCTGTACTCTCCCACTCGTCAGTCACCTTGTAGTGCTCCTCGCAGGCCTAACTCCACAGGAAGCCAGAAGAGATGGAGCAGAGAAGGTGAACAGAAATGGGAAGGTAACCAGAACCATAGCTGTCACATGCCTGAGGACACTGTACCAATGGAAGAACACAAGTGAGTTTAAGGCATAAGGTAAATACTGAGGACCTTAATCACATTTTCCTTGACATATTAAATCTCTCCTGGAACAAATAAATGAGTAAAATAAAATCAGGGTCATAAGAAAGAATTTGACAAACAAAACACAGAAGCATTTTATGTGACTATCTTGAACTTTTAAGGTAAAACGATTACAACTAAAGGTTTTTTTTTTTTCTTTTTTTTTTTTTTTTTTTTTTTTTTTTTTTTTTTTTAATGAAAGGAAACAGCTTTAAATATTGAGAAAAGAAACAAGGGTTTTGTCACACTTGTTTTGCACATAGCAGGATCCATAGTCAAAAGGGAGGCATATTCTTGCTGAGTACTTGATAATATGAAAATAAAACATTTGTCACACTTCAGACTGAAGCAGAACACAATTTCCAAAGGCTAATTTAATTTTTTGGGGGGGAACAAATTGAGAAAAGAGACTCAAAAGGCAATACTGTATCACTGCAAGCTTTCCCTCTTCATTGGCTTGCTGTGTACATGATATGCCTAATTTCATTTTAAGTAGCATGTTCAAATTGCAGAATCTCCAGTATAAAACCTGATATTCCTAGAAGTAATCTGCTAATCACTATTAAAGTAAGTAATGGCTATCATTTAAAAGAGACATCATTTGGGCTGACTCCTGCAGACCATTTAGCTTCCTTTTTGCATGTGCTGCATCCACATGCTGAGTGACTCAAGGTAAGCATAGCAGTGATGCCATATGAAGGGGGGCTAGAAAGGCCTCCTTAAGAGATAGAAACAAAGCACAGAGAAAAGTGGATAGGCACCTACATAGGAACACTGAAAGTGAGCTTTCTGATAGCTGTCCTGCTTCAGACCCAAGTGTGCTTAGCTGATCAGATCCATCAGAAAGGGGAGGACTGAAGCATCTGACCCTGAACTGGCTCCTGGAACCGAGAAGAGGGGCAGAGAGCCTAATGCAGCTATCAGTGTGAGAGGCTACAATCTGAGAACACCCTCAGTTTTACAAGGTAAAGAAAACAAAGTGTAAAGTAGCAGTCTTATGAGGGAGCATCTTTAGAGACAGAGGAAAGCTTTGAAAGCTCCCATGTTGTATCAAGTTGCTTGAGAAATGAAGAAGAAATCATCTTGGCCCTCAAACACAAAGAAAACTACAAAATGAAGTTGGTAAATATTTAATGAAAAAATTATATAAATTCCTTTAATTTTTCATAACATTATTATGCCTACATGGTACATGGATATGTTTTCCTGTGTTTTTGAAAGGTGTGGGATGAGTTCAAGGGAATATACAGTTTATATAACCTTTCACTGGCACTTCTTCCAACTGGCATAGTGCACACAGGGAAGGTCAAGAGTATACTAGGGCTGGGAAGGCAAGGGGTGAAGGCATCACCTCATATCACCATGACCAGATGCATGAGAGGAGGGAGAGCCTGGAGACACAGGTATCTTGGACATCTGCAAAGGCTGCTTTCGCTGAGTGCTGGAAGGGGCAGGCCCATGCCTCTGGAGTTGGTGCAGTGTGGTTTCTGATTTTGAAAAAGACTATACAAGGGTTTTCCATCCAGCAGGCTAATTACCAGTAATGGACTCTGAATAGCAGAGAAAACCATCTGGTGCCATATGGCCTCTCAGCGTTATGTAGAGGTATGAATAGAGAACTGACAAAAATGAGACCACAGGGTCCAGGTTCTAAAGCAGGGAAATAAATGGCAAGAGGGTAGTAAGGGATGAATAGAACTCAGTAGAAGAACAGAGCAATGGAGAGTCAGCCAAAGAGCACAGAGACCCAGAGATTCCAAGATTCCAAGCTTCACTTATTATCTGACTGGCTATAGGGAAATCCCAGCAACATTGAAAGTCAACCATTAAGACTGGGCTTCTAGAATTAAGTTGTGTTTGATACATGTGCCAACTCCCCATGATGAATGTAATCACTGTGTACTGAAAACATATAATAATAAAATGAAAAAGCAAAAAGAAATGTTCCATGGTACACAAGGCCTAATTTTATGTGCCTCATTGTTGGCTGTCCTGTGACCAGAGTCTGAGTAAAACAGAAGATCCAACCAGAGATAATTATGTAGGACACAGGGCCTCTTCATGTGCCTTGAGAAACAGACCACGGAGACGCCATCGTTTGAGTCAGGGTTAGAGGCAAGTGGGGCAAAGTGGCCCTGATTCAAGGACAGAAAGATAGGGATTGAGAATCACCTAAGAAACAGGGCAAGGACAGATGTTTATAAACTTTTTTAAAGAGATACATTCCTGATTCAGAACAAGAGTGTCTTGCTGGCCGTGACTACAGACGCTGACCTGGAAACACTGTCATAATTGTGAAGACCGATGAGGAAACTAGAGCAGTTGCATCTCTAAAGACAATTAAGAGCAGGCTGGAGCACTGGAGGCACCCAAATTGTGATTAGCTCCAGGTCCAAGGTCAACTGAAGCTTCTCAGGTTATATGAGAGCAAAGAATGAGCAGGTCTAAGATGCCAGCAGATGGAAGATGAGCTGGACAAGCAGAAGAGAAAAGTCAATGGGAAATAGATCATGGCAGCATTGATTAACTGGATCCCAGCACAATGAAAGATATCCAGCCACTACAAGAGACTCTGAATGAGAGTCCTCAAGAAATGCCAGAAAGATGCTTTAGGCATATTGGAAATTCCTCTGGAAAAGGTCAATTTTACTGCTTTTCTTCTATTACACTGTAGAAAACCTGTAAGTAAAATAAGATTTTTCCATGATGATATATTCCGATAGGGGAGGTATTGCCATTTTAAATTCATTAGGCATTTGATGATTGAGAATCTCATGATTACTAGCACTCAAAGAGCCTAAAAAAAAATTTAATCCTGATTTACATTGAATTGGTATAAAATAAGGCAGTATGCCAATTATTCTATTGGAACTCAACTTTTACTCTTCACATGGTAACAGAAGAAAAGCAAAAATCATCTCTGTTCAGTAGAAGAGAAATAATCCAAATACCAAAGATTAAATATATATGACTGCATACATATTAATCCTTTTTTTGTTATAGGTATCACTTCATCAAGGTTGTAGGTGTAATACCTTTAGTAGTTCTCAAGTTATTTATATTCTTATAAAGTTCTTTAAGTCCCTAGAAAGTCAGGATAAAGTATCACCAAACTAGGAATTCATAGGCAAGGGAAAAAGCGTACTAGAAGAAAGACATAGGAAAAAAACATGGAAGTTCATGTATCAGAAATGAATATTCAAAAATTTGATATCTAAGGAGTTAGGTGACTCTTATGACTAATGCTTTGCACAGTTTGGACTGGTGACACAGTATTATCTAATAAATGATGAAATTTATTTTTTCTTTCTCTCTTTGAGTAGAAGTACTATAGATTAAACCTAGGGCCTTTGCAGTGAGCTACATCTCCAGCTATTTAATTTTTATTTTTACTTGAAGACAGGGGCATGCTAAGTTTAAATTGCCCAAGCTGAGCTTGAACTTTTGTTCTTTTGTCAACCTTCCAGAGTGTGGGGGTTTGCACAGGTGTGCACTACCATATCCAATTTCTCTATTTTTAATTTTTTCTTACAGCAGCACAAACTCAAAGTATATTGAATCACAATAGACTAGTTTTCCAATTGATATTCAGTCAGCAGAAAAATCAAAGCAAAGCAGTGTTTTCAGTACTGGAGACTGAACACAGGGCATTAACATCGAATTAGATCCCCAGACTTTTTTAAAACAAATAAATGTTTACAGGACCTTGACAGGTTGCTAAACTACACAGACTGTCTTTGAATTTGTTTATCTCCTGCCTGAGCTTCCCAAAGTACTGGGACTGCAGGTGTGCTCCGCATGACTAGCTGAATTATTTACGGATTGGTAGTACAGCCTCAAGATTTACTCCAAGCTTACTTTGCTGAACAATCATAGTTTTATGAACATTACTTATAGGCTGTACCCACTCTTACTACCCACTAGCTTTTTCTTAGTGGATAAAGACACTGACTACTGTAAGATACAAATAAATGTTATGTATAAACACTTAAAGCTAGAAGATTAAACCTAGTGAAGACTCAATGAAAAGTACACTGAAGGTCAGTATGATATCCTCGTGATGGAAGTTCATTGAGCCAGTCTCTGTACTGAACCCAGTGAATTTTGATTGGTCACCAAATATCATTGATTTTTAGCTTCCAACTGCAAATTTATTGGAAGGATTTATTTGCTTTCTTGAGCACATCACATTTATTAGATATTTAATAATATTTGATTAGTGGGAAAGGGGGGTTTACACAATATTGAGGTATTTAAGTAGTTTATCTGGCTCAAGAATTACATGTATTATTGTCAGGTGCACCTATAATCACAACGACATGAAGATCAAGGCTGGAGGACTGGGAGATATAGGCTTGCTTGGGCAACTAAAGAAGAACAGCCTCAAAACAACCTAAATAAAAAAATAAAAGAGCTAGTAGGATAACTCACTGGGTAGTTAGTGTCTAGCACTCTGGAGGCCCTGGGTTCAAGCCTCAGTACAAAAATATTTTAAAAATTATATATATATATATATATATATATATATACACACACACACACATATACACACATACACACTTCACCTCCATGTCCAATACACAGAAGTGAACACAGATAGCCG
>PVKA01023260.1:0-16355 GCA_004027165.1 Ctenomys sociabilis | reverse complement strand
ACTTCCACTTCTACTTTTTAAACTTCTAGACTTCCTTTAACTGGGTGAATATTCTCTCAACTAAGTAGAACACAAACTTTTCACACTGATTTCATCTCTGTCTCAAATACGTTTTGTACCTTAACACTAATAACACTGCCACTTTATTAATTTGAAGAATTAAATTACTGTTAAGCTCCCTGAACCCTTGGACAAATTCTGGTGTTCACTTCAGCTGCTAGGTGGGAAAAATTTCTACTACAGACCTGCAGAATTTGCTGAGGACTAAAAAGATGATATAAGTGTATGCTTTGTATAATATTTGACACATAGTAAGATAATATTTTCCTACCTCTTCCCTGTTTTGGGAAACCTGGATAAGCGACCAGAAGGTAGCTAATGCAGCTAGTTGGCATCCTTGAGTGACGATTTCATGCCTGCACATGAAGGCCTGAGCATGCCATGGCACAGAGGGTCTCTCAACCCTGTTTAATAAGGCTCACTGCTGGCACTTAAAACATGTTCCTCCCATGGCAGGTTGGACAGTCTCTGATCGCGCCGCTCTCTAAACTTTAGGCTCAGCACTCACGCACTACTCGTGCTGTCCTGGGCTGCTGCACGGTCTTCGCACATCCAGCCTCCGCACACTCTCCCCTTTGCCACTCCTGTGCAGCCGAAAAACTCGGCACTTCACGTTGTCGTCTCTGGACAGCTGTTCCTATTGCAGCAACTTTCATCGCCCTAGCTCCCAAAACGAACCGAGCCCAGGTGGCCCGTCAACGCTCTGGGCTGGTTCGACACCAAGCTAGCAACTGTGCGTAGACACGGCAGCCGCCTTCCCCGAGAGCAGCCGGGCTAGAGGGCGTGCTCAGGAAGCTTCTCAGGCCCGAGAGGCTCTCTGCTCCACCGAGGAGGGTCCGGCCGAGCCAGGTCAGACCGCGCCCCACACCGTGCCAGGAGGCGGAGGCCTACCCCGCCCGGCGCGCGCGGCGCCCGGAAGTGCCAGCCGGCCGGCAGGAAGTGCCTCGCCAGCAGCCGCCGCCGCGCACGCGCCCTCGCGGGCTGGGCCGGGCTGGAGTCGGACCTCGGAAGCCGGAGCCCTGACGGGCCCCGGGCGGGCTGGGGGGTGCGCGGGGGCGGGAGCGGTGCGGGAGGCCGCCCCTGGCAGCGGGTTTGTTTATCCCGGAGAAGAAGTTTAGGAGCAGGAGTCGGGAAGCAGGGCGGACCGGGAGGAGGGATGCGGTGCGGCAGAGGCGGTCGCCACAGGGACTCGCCGCCATCGCCCCCGCCGAAGCAGCCTCGGTTCCCGTGGCCGCCGCAGCCAGAGAGGAGCCGCGGAGACTGCCCGCCGCCGGCCGTGCGTCCGGGTAGGTGCCCTCCCGCCTCCCCCCGCCCCCCGCCCTGCCCCAGCCGGCGGCCTCGCGGCCCCCTGCCCCTGCCCAAGCCCTTGGGGCCGCCTGCCGACCGGCCCGCCCCCCGTGCCGTCCTCCGCGTCGCCCGCGTCCGCACTCGCCTGGAGATGTCCCCGCCGCGCCTCGGCTTCCCGGCGTCTGCCTACCTGGGTCCCCTTCAGTTTTCTCCTCGGGCCTTGCCCCTTTTGCTCAGCGGGGTCTCCCTGCTCTCGTACCTAGGCTTCTACGCCGGTCGCCTTCTTTCCTCTGCCAGTCTTTGCGTACTGCCCAGAGCGAGAAAGCGCCCTCGCTTCGTCCCAGCGCCCACATCCAGACGTCCTTATCCCAGACGCAGCGCCAGAGACTTATCATCATCCCCCGTAGCCCCTGGCAGGGCGAGTTCTCCTTCTCCTTACCGATTGTCCTGCCCACCCTCTTACCTTCTCCGTCCTCATGTTTAGCAGGGCTCATCAAGCTAGCATTGCGGTCCAGGTCCAAGCCTTAAAGATCCAAATCTGACTTTCCCTTTTTTATCTTGTGCTAACACCCATTTTCCAAGTTATTCTTGAATCTCTGTATCTGTGTACTGACTCACATAAAGGAAAGGGTGATAGAATTGTCTCAAAGCAGTCGCAGGGCTCAGTAAAAATAAGATTCGTTTTCTGCATCTTATAACTTTTCACTTATTGTTCCTGAAATAAAATTAGAAAGGGAATCTTATTCAGTCATCGCCACCCCTTCTAGGTTTTTCATGTGTTATGTACATTGCATTTGAATAGTTCTGGGCCTGGTTTTCCCTGTTGTGCCACTGTTCTTCCCATTTCTTCCTTTTGGTTGAATCCACAGTTTCTTAGGCCAGTTAATGTAACAGCAAAACATTTTTTGTGTTAGAAAATTGCATCTGTTTCGCCATAATGGGGCTGAAGGAATATTTCAGCTTACTATCCCCTCACTGATAGATATTTGTCTGTTGGTTAGGAGCTCAGACTTGAGGAATTGCCAGGGCCTGCTACCAACCTGTTTGGATTTCGGCAAGTTATTTAACCTCCCTGTGATTTAGTATTCTCACAGCTCTAAGGGTGGTAAGGATTGCGCAAGTCGATGCAGGTCAAAAACTTAGAACAGTGCCTGGCACATAGCAGGCACTTGATAAATGTTATCTTTATTATCACATAGTTTGACTTATTTAACTATTTGTAGGTTAATTCTGTGACTGAGAGAAAAGTGAGAATGAAAAGCTGTTTTCTTAATCTTTTTGTAACACCCTTTTCTTGTATATACAATTTGTATTCTTTAAAAAATAATTTATGATTTCAAAAATGCAAAATTTTGAGTTCTATTTTCAAGTAAATTACCAAGCTACAGACAGATAAGTTTTTATTTCAGACTTTCAAAACTTTGTTTTCTTTTGCGGAATAAATGGTGTTGAAATATTTAGCATATTCATCATAATGGAAAGTAAAACTTTTATATGTAATAATTTTAATACTGCAAGATAAATAGATGAAGCTAGTACTCTTCATATTCACTTGTCTATCTCGAAAGATGAGGTAGAGCTCTTTTTTGTCTGTCTTCACAAAAAGAATGGTAACTTCTTGTCTTTCAACTTTTGCCCACTCATAGGTGACATTGCTTGGCATTTGACACATTTTACACACATTTAAAAACTCTGATAGTTTTTGCCATATGTGCTCATCTCTTGTGTACTATTGATATATTTTTATATGATTGATTTAAACTCTTAAGTAGACGTTATTTTACTGTTCTAAATAGTAAAAATCTGAATTCCCTAATTCTTGTTCTAATTACGTGATAGATATATATAATACATAAGCATATAGAACATGCACATATATATACACGATTATGAAAATGTCACCTAAAATATTTTTTGTGCTGTCCATGGAATATACTCCATACTTAGGTGATGCTACATTTGCCAACCCTACTCATTGGCCTGCAGTATCTTTTGCTCTCTTGTATATCCAAATTATACCAGATTTTGCATCTCTTACTACTTCCACATAGTTCCTGCAGACATTGGTTTATTTGTTTACATGGTTTTTAGAGTGTGTTTTTTTTGTTTTTTTTTTTTTTTTTTTTTTTTTTTTTTTTTCTCTTTTTTTGCCTCTACAATCTGAGTTATAGCTTAGAGAAACTTTTTAGGGATTGGGCCACCCGCTTGGGAACCTTCCTGAAAATACAGGAGCTGTTTTTATTTCCAATAAAATTCTCTTAAGCTCCTCCTGAAACCTTGTAGTAGACTAAAATTGACAATTAGCATCTACTTTGTGCTTAGAATTCTTTTTTTTTTATTTTGGTTTTGTAAGTATTTCTAAAAAATGTTTAATGAGCACCTGCTTCTGTCAGGCATTGAGGAATACATAAGAGTCAGTGGTGGCAAACCTATGGCATAGGTGCCACAGTGGGCTGTCTGTATCATTGAAGGTCTAAAAAAGGTTTACAATCACTGCTGTAAGTCACAGGTTGGTAATGAATTACTTCATATTTAATGATGCCTCTGCACCTGTAATGATATACTATTCTTAGAGAACTGAATGAATAGTCTCCAAATAAGTTTTTATAGGACTTAATTCCTAGATAGTCCTAATTGGAAAAACTACTGTCAGAGAATAGTAATAATGGTGCAACCTCTGTGTTTTTTAATATAATTGATATTCTACTGTGGCATGGGCAGACATTAAACAAGTAAGCAGATAAAATTTGGGATAATAATTGTAGATACAGAACATTGTACCAAGTGTGGTTTCCAGGAGTATGTATATGTTAACTTGTTTAAACCATAGTGATCCTTTGAGGCAGAGGAGATGGCTCAGTAGAATAAGCGCTTCCCTGGCAAGCCCAAGGGCCTGAGTTCAACACCCAGTTCTGCCAAGAAAAAAAAAAAGAAATTGTCTCTCATAGTGATCCTTTGAAGAAGGCTTTGTTGTTATTTCCATTTTACAAATGAGGAACTAAGAGATAGATTTTAACTTACACAAAACTATAAATTCAATAAGCAGTGCAACCAGGCAGTATAGATACAGAGTGTGCTACCCCTTGTTAACTAGAGCTTCTGATTTATTGATTAGATAAGATTCATCTTTCTGAAAATCTTCTAAAAATTTATCTTGACAGTGAGGCTTCCTACTTTTAGGTTTAATGTAACAAGGTATATTTTTGTAATGCACTTGACATACAATTTTATCCCAAGCCTGATATATGATCAGATAGATAATCACGGTATTTATATTTTTAGTCCTACTCTCTATTACATGATTCAGTTTGCTCAGTAGCATAAGTGTAATGAGCAACTTATCTTTGCTATATCCTCTGCTAGACTCTGGGCATACATATAAATTTATAAAAGGGAGGGTTGATGTTATATTTATAGAGAGAAAAGTCATTTGAGGAACAAGGAAACTAAACAGCAAAAATAATAGATATGTAACTACTACAAAGAAAAGTTATTGTAAGTAATGATAGGGCACTAGTCTTATCAGAAGATGTCTCTCAGAAGATATACTTTTAAGCTGAAACCTAACATGTACTAATTCAAATGATGTTGACAGTTTCAACTTTGTAGAATATAGAAAGAGATTGACAACACATGACAATAATTAGTTGTAAAGGAGAACAAAGGTTACAGTGACCAAAATCCACACTAAACATTTTGTATTTAATCCTTAGAGCAATAAAGAATGTTAAAGAGCTGAGTAAGTTATTCAGGTTTTTGCTTTGAAAATATCACTTGGCTCCATTTTGGAAAATATGCTGGAGAGCCCAATAAAAATGCAGGGTGGCCAGTTTTGTTTTCATATTAAGTACTAGTGCTTTAGTGACAATTAATGAATGTTTTGAACTGTTAGATTGCAGTAAATTTTCCAGAAGTTTATGAATGGATCAATGTTAGTTCACAGACCACACTTTGAATAGCACTGACTTCAGCTATATGAATGATTTAAGGGTCTCAAGATACAGCTCAGTGGCTAGCATGTATAAGGGCTTGGGTTCCACTGGAAGCAGTGCAAAACTACAGTAATTGAGATACAAGGTAATAGCAATAATATAAAGTAGCTTGAATTGGCATATGTTTGGGAGGTAAAATTGCTAGGATTTCTGTAGAGAGGAAAAGGTCAATTTCCTTGACCAATAAGATAGGACTGGAAAGGAGCTGACATTTTGCTTGGTAGTATCAGGAAAGAAGAGGTTATTAATGTTAAGGCTTGAGGGGTAAAATCTAAGAGTGAGATAAGTGGAAAGGCCTAATAGCCAATAGATAGATTTAGGGCTCAACATAAAGAGATTGGAACTGTACATAAATTTGGTAATAGCGTGCAATTTGTAATTGATGCTTTGGAGTGAAGGAAGGAATTACCTATGGGGAGAAAAAGAAGATAATCAAAGGAGCTTTAGGCCTAAAGCGGTGGATTTTCAACATTTTAACATTGGAAAAAAATTATGCAACAAAGGATACTGAGGAAGAGTAGCCAAAGTTAGAGGAAATTTTTTTCAATGTTAGGAAAGCCAAGGCAATAAACTAAAAATTGTGGGAATGACCATTCAACTATTTTGAATGCTGCTGAGAAATCAAGTTGAGGGCTACAAAGTATATGTTTTATTTAGTAAGATGCAGAATATTTTGTATTGCTCACTAATCAGTCTACCAATAAACTATTTGATAATGAATTTTAATGTGCCAAAGCTACAATCCTAAATTTATAATAAAATTATGATTTCTATATCATGAACTATGTCTGTCTTCCTGAGCTCATACTCATAGTTCTGTCACCATGTGGATAGTCTATATATTCAAACTTTCTTTTCCCTATAAGTTAATCCAGTTAGTGTACATTTCTTTTAATCCACTGTCAGACACTGAATTACAGACTTCTAGGTATGTGATTAGAACTCTAATGAGATGCACTGCATAGTTAAAACATATGTGTTATTCTAGTGTGAATAGTGTCATAATAGTTTGGAAGAAAAGAGAATGGGCATGAGGGAAATATCTCAAGAAAAGTGACATTAGAGCAGAGTTTCTCACAGGCAGTTTAAGCTTAGGTGAAGAAGGCAATGGAGTGGAGAGGACACTAAAGAAATTGTATTTCAGGTTTTGGAAACATTTACAGGTAAGAATTGTGGGTAGTTGACAAAACCTTATTGGCAAGGTGAAAGTCTCAAAAAAGTAGGACAGAAGAGAAAAGGTTCATACGAATTTTCAAAACATTACATGAAAGTTCTAGAAGACATCTTTTAAAGTAAGGGTGTGTTCTATCAAAATTTGTTGAAATATTTTCTTGACTAATGTTAGAAACATTGTGTTGTTATCTGTGACAGTTTTCCTTAAATTTTATGTAAGAAAAAATTTAACTTTTAAAATTTCTTCTTGTACATTCTTAATATCTTTGCTCTTGCCTTCACCATGGATTTTAATTTTATAATTCTTATTGCATATTTGCCTAACAGCTGCATGTTTTTCTTAAATTGATATGGTTCCTGTTCATATTAGCATTGTTTGGATTATGTAGTGTAACTGACATTGAATGTTACAAAGTTAAAAACAAGTAAATGTAAGATTGCTTTTCAAATGTAAAATTACATTACTTTAAATAATTGTTAAGTTGTATATGTACACCTGAAGTGAAAATATGATGGAAATGTCAGTGAAATATGCTTAGAAAATATTCCTCCCTTAATTTCTTTGATGTTCTGTATGTTTTCACCTTTTATTGACTATTGGAATATAAATGTTAGGGGTAATTACAAATGAAAAGAGAAGTTTCATTCTTTTAATAAGTAGTACAAACACGAAAAATGGAAGTGTACCTATGAGACAGTGACTAGCTTTTCAAATTGGTTTGATGTTTCTTAAAAAGAAAATGTCATTGTTTACTGTGTTATTTTGTGAAGCAAATTTCATCTTTTTATCTTGTATATAGTTGTACCTTCTACCCCATAGCACAAGTAATTGAGTGTTTTTTTTTAATGTAATTTATTTTTTTAAGGTACTTTAAGTCCACAGCAATGTTGAGCCAAAAATAGAAAGATTTCTCAGTTATCTATTGTGTGCATTCATACCTATCATCTGCCATTGTCACTATCTCCCACCAGAGGGGTACAGTTAGAATTGATGGATCTACATTGACATATCATCTATACCTAAAGTGCATAGTTTGCATGATTTTTTTCACTCATGGTATTGTATATTTTATGGATTTGGACAAAGTTATGATAACATGAGAGTTCCTGCCTTGCATCCTTTCATCATTTTATGTTGTCACTATTCAAAGTTTGTCTATTCTAATAGTTACATAGTTGTTTCTCTTTGTTTTAATTTATACTTCCCTAATAACATGATGTGGACCATTTTCATGTGATTGTTTGGTATTTGTGTACTCTGTCTTCTTTGATGAAGTATCTATTCTTAAATGTTTTAAAATGTTTTATTAGTATATGTTTGCAGTACATGAATCCTTTAAATCATAGAGCATTGGTGTGTGTGTATAATACATCTTAATTCTTTTAACTCCCTACTCTTTTTTTTCCATTTTTAATTTTTTAATTCCTGTTTTTAGTTAGGTTATTTGTTTTATTGTTGAATTTTAAGAGTTTTTTTTTTTTTAGTATATTTTCTATTACAGTTTTTTATTAAATAGATCATTTTCCAAGTATTTTCTGCCAATTTGTAGCTTATGTTTTCATTCTCCTGATGGTATCTTTGGCAGAGAAGAATGTTTCAATTTTCCTAAGTTCTGGATTATCAATTCTTTTGTGGTTTGTGATTTTGTTAGATCTTATCTCTAAAAAGTCACTTCCAGATCCAAAGTCATGATATTCTTTTTTAGTTGTGTTCTGGAAGTTCTTTAATTTTGCGTTTTATAGATATTATCCATTTTAAGATACTATTTCGATCTGTTTTTAGACCCTTGGTTGATTAGTGGGTTGCTTTGATTTGCATGTTGATGTCCAGTTATTTCAGCACCACTTGCTGAAAAGACAAGTTGTAATGTAGTATGAGATACAGTTTTTTTTGTCTTGGTCTGTCATATACTTCTTAAAGCACTTGGAATTTCTGAGTGATAGTACTATGTTTATTTATTTGTAATGAGCCTCACTTACAGCTCTTGAATTTATGCAAATGAGGTGAGACCCTTAGAAATAGCCTCAGAAAGGGACCAGTCACTAGAAAGACCAAGATTAGAGACTGGCAGATTAGTTTTTAGCCTTACCCACTGACCTGTGGGAAGTATGTGGGGTGAAGCTGAAGATCAAGTGCTGAAAAAATTCTTGAACAAAATTTGATCACTTCTGGGATTTGAGGCTGTCTTGTTAGTCCTCCAAGTTCTTCTTCTTGTTTATTGGTTATCTGGATCTTTTACTTCTCTATATAAATTTTAGGATAAGTCAGGTTTTAACCACAAAATAACTTTTGCTTGGATGTTTGACAGGTCTGTGGAATCAGTGAATAAAGTTGAGAATACCTAGCAGCTTGATTGTTTCTTTTTATCCCTTAACCTGGAATTGACTGTGTCTTTTTACCCATTGTCTCACCATTATTTAGTTCTTTGATTCATACTTTGTTAGATTTATATCTGGATACTGTATTTCAATTTTGGCAGTGATCATGTAAATGACAATGATTTTTAATTTCATATTCCACTTATTCATTGGTGATACAGGCAAATGATTTTTTATGTATTTCTCTTACATCCAGAAACTTTATTATAATTTCTTATTGATTCCATTGAGTTTTGTTGACTTGTGTATGAACCATTATAGTTTTATTTTTACAGTCTTTAACCTTTTTTAGTTTTTTGGGGGTCTTAATCATGCTTGCTTTAGTCCTAATTTTAGTGTAAAATCTTTTTCTTACTGCTGACTGTGTTGAGTTTCTCATAATTATTTTTCTTTTTCTTACTGAGTTAAAGTCTGTACTCTAATATTTCTCATGAAGACCTGTCAGATTTTGTCAAATATTTTTTCTGCATGGTGTTTTTTCCTTTGGCCTGTTGATAGGATGAGTTGTATTAATTTTCAACTGTCGATCCAACTTACATGTCTGACATAAATTTTATTTGATTAAGGTGCATAATTCATTTTTTAAACTGTTGCCTTTGATTTGACAATATTTTGCTGAGGAATTTTCTCACTATTTCTGAGATGCTTATCTATGGTCCTAATGTAATATCTTTATTGTTAGTATTGGGGTGATTCTACCTTCACCGACTGAGTTAAGAACTGTTCCCTCTGCTTTGTTCTTCTGAAAATAGGTAGAGAATTGGTAGTTTCTTCCACAAATATTTGGTGGATTCACCAGAAATCCTGTCTGGGCTTGGTGTTTTCTGTTTTAGAATGTCATTCTCTATTGATTAAACTTCTTCAACACACAAAGTCAGTTTCTGTGGTATATTTCTTGTTGTGGGAATTATATTAAATTGGTTTATTTCATGTACATTATCACATTTATGGGTATGGAAATTGATTGTAGTATTTACTGCCCAGGTATGTCTGTGGATTTGTTATGATCATTCATTTCTTTTATTAGTAATCTGTGCCCTCTACTCCTCACCCACTTGTTGTGTTAACTTGGTAAGAAGGCTATCAATTTTATTGATCTTTTTAAGAAACCAACATTTGGTTTCATTCATCTTTTTCACTGTTGAGTTCTTGTTTACTCAGTTTCACTGATTTTTTCCATTTAAGTTTTATCTCTTAACTTTTTACTTAATTAGCTTTTATTTTTTAGTGTCCTAAGGTGCAAGTTTGTATGAGTGATGTTAAATGTTCTTTTCTATTTTAGTACAGTTGCCCTTTGGTATCCAGGAGATACTGGTTCCAAGATCCTCTGTGGATGCCAAAAACCTGTGGATGTTTAAGTTTTGTATAAAACAGTGTATCTTCATGCAACCTATACAATCTTCCCGTGTAATTAATTAATTGTAGTAGGAATTGAACTCAGGACTTTGTGCTTAAGGCAGGTGTTACTTCACTCAGCATATCCTCATTTCCCTCCCATGTGCTTTAAATCAACTTTAGGTTGCCTGTAATATTTAATACCATATAAATCCTATGTAATTAATTGTTACACTCTACTGTTTAGGAAATAAACACAAAAAAATCTGTAATGTCCAGTTTAGTAGCATTTTTCTTTTATAATAGTTTCAGTTTGTGATTGTTTTACTGTACAAATGCAGAAAAATACATGGATATAGAAGGCCATTTATGTGTTTTGGTTTTTCTCTGTGAGCATCATCTTTGCTGTAACTCACACATTTTGTTTGTTTGTTTGTTTTACATTTTGATCTTTTTTCAAGATCTTTGTTTAGGTAGCAAAATTTAATAATAGCTACATAAAGAAGTCTGCTATTATATATTCAGGATTTTTGTTTTATTAGGAAAATATTGGAGTTACGTATTTTCTGTTAGCTTTTGAAGTTACTGATCCTGCTGTGATTTCTTTTTTCTTTTTGTTTTATTGAAGTACAAATATCAATGAGACAGTTTTAAGATACCTTGACAATATGGATTTGATAAATTAATGCATTGCAAGCTTTTCATAATGTTTTGGTATCATAGAAGGTGCATACATGATATTATACTTACAGACATTATTATACCGTATGTCTCTTTATCAGTAAATTAAGAGTGTAGCTGTTTGCGTATCTTATTTTTTATACCTGAATTACGTCAAAGATTCAATAATTAATACTTTCTACCTTGTTAGGGAGATGGCTTAGGGCCAGGGAGATGGCTCAGTGGAATAAACGCTTCCCTGGCAAGTGCAAGGGCCTGAGTTCAATCCCTGGTTCTGCCAAAATAATACCAAAGCAAAACTCACACATTTTGTTAAGTTATATTTGTCTATTCACTTATTTTAATATAGTCAAAATTTTCTCCTAAAAATATCTTTGACCGTTCTATTATTTAACTTAATCTCCACATATTTGGGGACTTCTCAACTATCTTACTATTACTGATTTCTAGTTAATTTACTGTGATCTGAGAATAGATACTGTATGATTTCTAAATTTAAAAATGTGATGTTTATCATTATTATTAATAATATTATTGTTGTTATTATTTGACTCAGAATGAGGTTTGTGTTGATAAATGTGGCCTTGAGAAAATATTTGTTCTGCTGCTTTTGTGTGAAATCTATAGATGTGTATTATGTCCAGTTAATTGTTTTTATTATTGAGTTCAGAGTAGTCTGTAAATGTATATTATATCCAGTTAATTGATATTGTTGACTTCATAGTTGTCCTTACTGACTTTGTGTCTGTTGGATTTGCCTATTTCCGTTAGAGCATTGTTGGAATATCCAACTATAGTAGTGGGCTCATCTATTTCTCTTTGCAATTCTATCAGTTTTCACCTCATAAATTTTGATGCTCTGTTGTTAGGTGTATAGACATTAAGAATTGTTATTTTCTGTTACAGAGTATAATGCTCTGTGAGCACCGTCTTTGTCATTGCAAAGTATAATGCTTCTTTTTATCCCTGATTACTTTTTTGGCTTTGAAATATTTAAGTGACTGTAAAAGTAAAGACTGCAGAAATCTGACTTTTTTTCTGTTCAGTTGTCATTTGGATAGTTTTTATTTTTTGTAAAACCTGTGATGTTGGAGATACCTGTCTATTTCAAGGAACTCATTCAGAATTTTTTTTAAAGAGTTTTCATACTATGGGCACATGTAATTTTAGCTAAACTATATCAGTTCTATATTGTGCAATATATAGACAACAGGCAATACTCTTATTTTAATGGTTTTGTGTGAACATGAATTTCTTGATTTATCTTAATTTTTTTCCTTTTTTCTGTTTGGGGCTTACATCATCCATTTACTTCACAAACCATTATTGGCGACGTATTAAACCATTGTGTTCTGTTTTTGCAGTGATTAATTGGAAATAGTTTTTGTCAGAGAAGAACTCATTCTTTTGATGTTATCAATATTGTCTAGTCACTGAGTACTTAGGTAGGCATGATGATGAATTTATACCTGCTTTGTTTTAATCCTAACTGCTGTGGTAATAGTAGGTTAGTGCTTCTCAAATATTTCCATTAAGCAGATAGAGAAGTGTGAACCTTTGGCAAGTGGAAAGGAGGTGAATATCTGAATATGTGCAGCTTGGTAGTGAAAGGGAGTGCTTGAGTATTCAATATTTTTTTTAAATTACTGTTTTTTCATAAATGTATTTTGAAAAATACATTTTGTCTAAATACATCCTTCTTTGTTTTAATGTGAAAGTGTTTTAAATTAACATAAGGGATTTTTAAAAAATATGTCCCGATTTCAGGGTGGTTGATATATAGGACTGAGAACATGATTTTATTATAAACCTCAAGGCACTATGTCTGTTTATTGATTCAATAATTTCATTTTCAATAATTTTTTTAAATACAATGTATTCAAAAGTACACCCATGTTAATGTACACGGCATAGTGTTGGGTCTGGTATTTTATTCTAATCATGTGTTCCAACCATGTTATATGTAGCCATAACTTATTGTTTCCCAAGTTCATAGTATTCCATTGTGTTTATATGTTATAATTTACCCATTTATTTTTGTTGGATAGCTAGGTTGTTTACAATGAATAGGAACATTATAGAATACTCTTGTATATTCTTGTATTTGTGTACACATCTTTTGCTGTGTATGTCTTTTCTCTGTCTTGTATTATTTATATATGTATGTAATGTTCATTTGTGTTATATAGTACCCAATGATTTTCAGAGTACAGTAAACCAATTTATAATCTCATGAATGATGAATAAAAGCTCTAGTTATTCTACGTAGTCTTAACATTTACTTGATGTTATGTCTAATTCTTAATCCATTCTGGTCGGTATATATTTTGGGTAGTCAGTTTCCTCAGCGGAAGTTAACATGATTCCTTTGTTCATGAATCCTTCCCTTCCCTTGTACATACTAATGAAAGTGGATTACAACTTTTTTTTTTTTGGTGGCCAACTCAGCTCTCCTTGGGAATGAGGCTGGCATGGCATGTCGTGCAGGGGATCAAGCCACCCCACTTGCCTAAGCATGCTTGCCTAAGTAGGCATTTTGACCTGTAGGCTATATTACTAGCCCTAGAGACTTACTTGTTTTCATAACACCTATAAAATGATTCTGGTGGCCAATAATTGCTAAGATGCAGAATATAAAGCCAATTAAGTATTATTTGAAGAAAATAATACTGTCAATGAATTTCATAGATTCCTAGTGTAAGTTTACTGACTTGACAAATGATGTATTTCTGCTTAATTTACTAAACATAGAAAAGGTTTTCAGATTTTTGCAAGCTTAGAAGTGTTATAGACTTTCTTATTTTATTGGTCCAAAGCTTTAATTATACAGTGCTAATGCACATTTTCTCTTCAGTGATTACTCAGATGGTGGGTTCTGTTCATTCATTATTCTGTGGATTTGCTACCCTTTGAAGAAAGAGAACACTATCCATGTAACAGAATATTAAATTTTCATTAACTTAAAAGTAATCTTGAAAATAAAAAGTCTGTTGAAAATGAATTTTATAATCTGCTTACAAGCTTGCTCACAAGCTTGATGTATTTAATATCTTATTTAGAGTTTAAAAAATAAGTTTCACTGACAATTTCAGAAGAATCTGGGTTAAAATTTACGGATCTAACACATTGTGTTCTAGATATCATCTTGCTCCATTTCATTCCCTTCCTTTTCAACTACTCCCCTTTCTATTCAGCAACAATATATGCTAAAAATATTCTAAGAATTAAGCCATTGTAGTGTTTATGAATGTGCATTATAATGGATTAAAAGTATAATATAGACTTCTACTATTTTTTACGCTACGGTTTGCTATTTTGTCAGACTGTCAAAAGTTTTTCTATGTGGTGTCCTTCTTTAGCCTGAGATATAGCAGTGTATTGTCCTTTGCCCCATCATCCTGCATAACCTAATGAGTTCACTTTGGAAAATATTAATAAAGTATTGAGTGAGTGAGAATATTCAGCTTTAATGTTGGTAGGTTGAAAGTCCACAGGTGTGAAATCATCCTAGATCATAAGAATAGTGAAGAAGGGTATGGAGGAAAACACATTGAAGTCCTCAATAAGGGAGTCTAGTTGGAAGTAGGGTGAACAGGTGATATCCCAAGGGAGAAAGAAGCTAAGAGCTGCTGAACGCAGTAGTAGTATAAAAACATGAACAGCAGTAGAGAGAGGAGTACAAGGAATCTAGTTCTGTTTTCTGGATCCTTCATAAGAAAAGGATATTTTAGCAGTTACATTTTATCTGGTTTAGTTAGGTACTTGTACTTGCTTATTTGTCCTTATTTTTGTAACCTTTGTTTTGCCAGTGCTTGGCCTTTTTAGGCACTTAGTGTTTGTGTAGTAAATGCTAGACAAATACAAAATTGTTCCACTGTAATCGAATTGTGAACAAAGAGCAATATATATATATATATTTGTTTGTTTTGTTTTAATGATCAGAATATATTTATTGAGGGAAAGAATGCTCCTTTCTGAGAG
This sequence comes from Ctenomys sociabilis, assembly GCA_004027165.1. Classification (NCBI taxonomy): domain Eukaryota; kingdom Metazoa; phylum Chordata; class Mammalia; order Rodentia; family Ctenomyidae; genus Ctenomys; species Ctenomys sociabilis. The sequence goes on along the minus strand of PVKA01023260.1, from coordinate 1,467 downwards.
AGGGACAGGAGGTTGTCACCAGGAGGCTGTTTCTTCCAGGGAGTTTTATAGAGGAAAACCATGCAATGAGGTAGGTCTAAGTTGGTGGAGAAGACATAGGAACTCGCTTAGTTGGGCATGAGATGGGACAAACTATAGTCAACCAGTAAGATTTCAAGCACCACTGCTCAGGTAAAATTGATTAAGTTCAGGACCAAATGGGGAAGCAAGTCATGCAGCAGGCAGGCATGACTACAGGAAAGGCTCTCTTTCTGGTGGGGGTTGGGCTAGTGACTCATTTGGGTTCTTTCAAGGTGATTGATACCTATTTAGAATATCAAACCCTGATGCCCATCCCTAGGGAAGTTTGTATCTGTACTTGTTTCCTCTTTTCCCTGAGGTATGACCCATATGGGAGTGTTTGTCTCTTCCAAGTTGTAAAGTCAACTTATCTTCCATCTTGTCTCCTTGAGGGCCTGGCCCTGTCTGACTACCTATAATATTTCTGTCTAATTCAGCTGCCTACAACATTCCCCCCTCTGAAGACATAACCTGAACTGCTGTGAGGGAACCATAGGCGATGACCGCTCTGACTTGTGCAGGCTGAAAGGGGTCATAGTTGTGAACTGGCAGTCAGAGATACTTTCCAGAGGTTCTAGCTAAAGGCTCTCAATAGGCACCAGGCATTTTTATCTTGGGTAGAGGTATAGCTTTGAGTCAGGAAGAGGCAAAGCTGAAGAAATAATTTAGTGTGCATGGGTCAAATAATAACAGGATAATTATGGAAAAGACAAGTTAGAACTTTTTGTAGGTTCATTAGCAGATACCTCTTAAATGTAGGGTTTAATCCCTTTTATCTTCCATAGCTATTGAGTATTGTCTCAAATAAACTGGTCTACTCTGTCTCCCCTACTCTGTTGTTACTGGGGGTACATGAATTATCAGACCTAGGGAAAACACTGAGAACTTTCTGGTTGCCAAGTGGGGCCACTGTCTGACTAACTGACAAATCTGCATAAGCATCTGTTAAAAGTTTAACAGGCTTTCTCCTAATATTGGCAGCTTGTAGTATAGGTTTCCTGAGGCTGAGAGGGGAAGACCCTCAACCAGAAACATCTTCTGACTCCATCATAAACACATTTCTTCCTTCTCTAGCAGCTTTGGACATTTATGCTTAAAATGTCCTTTCTCTGTCTGGCTCCATGAAAGCATAATTTTTTTTTATTTCCTAACTGGCATTTTTCCCTGTACGCTGCTAGTATAACCATTCTCATTTTTTGCATAATTTCATTCTGTATCCTTTTTACTATGAAACACTTTCTGAGCAATTCCTATCAACTGAGAACAGTTCATTAAAACCCTTTTAACTTCTGTGCTTGTGGCAGATATCTGGGGGCTCTCTGAGACAAGTTAAAACTTTGTAGTTTTAAGGCCTCCTGCAGGCAGCCCTGCACAAGGAATGTGATGGCAGCTTCTCTTGTAATAAGG
>PVKA01023259.1:22793-35991 GCA_004027165.1 Ctenomys sociabilis | reverse complement strand
ATCATCCTGTGTGTGTATAGACAGTACAGTTGGGTTAGATAATGCTGTGCTTCTACATAATTCTATGAGAGGCAAGATCTGCACTATTGGTGGTGGGACAGGATATTATGTCGGCTTTTAGTGCTATGGTCATCCACTAGGTAAATAATTATTGAATCTGTGATATAATTCAGCCACATAAATACCTGTAAATATAATACCATGTATGCACCTTGTACAATACCAAAACATTATGAAAACAGTTTGCAATGTATTATTTCATCGACTCTGTATGGTTATGGTGTTTTGAAACTGTCTGATTGACATTTGTATTTCAATAAAATAAAAATAAAGGGAAAAAAAATAAAAAAAAATAAAAAAAAAATAAAAAAAGAAATAATAACTTATTTATTTATCATTTGTGAATGCACACATGCATACAGCAAACCGAGCATATATAGCTCTCTCTTCTGGGGCCTGTGTTATCAATGGCCTTTGACAGTTGAGCAGTCTGGATACTTTTATTCTTGACTAAAACATGATTTTAGCTAATAAGATTCAAATATAACCATGGAGTTGAGCCTATTCTTCTTGAGCTATAGATTGATGTTTTCAATTTGTTATATATGTATGAAACTTTGAGAAGATGTATAATTCTTTACTTGATAGTAATGTGCATAAAAATTGAGTACAAGAGCACAAAAACAAAATCTAATATATGAAATTTGATTAAAACATAGGCTGAATGTATGAACATAAATTTACTAAACTAAAAGATACTGCCATTAATTTCTCCCAAATTGTGAATTCAGCTTTGAACTAATGTCACCATTCAGAAACGTGACCTAACTTTCAATAAGCTGTCTTCAAAGTCAAGGATATCACTGTCAAGTGACATTTTGTGTCAAACACATTGTGCGAGCACGAAGCTGAAGCGCAGACAATTGCATCACAATAAGAAAACTGGATTAAACATGGAACTCATCATGTCCATCTGAACACATCACATTTATTCAGTTAAATCTGGAAGTATACTTTAGTACAACATGAACTAAAGGAAAACATATGATTCTTAACTGTTATAAAATAGTTTGGATTTATCACCTAACACACCCTGAACACTGAACAGCTGAAAGGAAAATTACTAAACTTTAGTTCCTCTAAGTCTCAGAAATTTATCAAATCTATAAAGACCTCTCTTTTCTAACCTAGATTGGCCTTTTCATAGTTTTTTGTATATTGATCATTTCTATTGTGAAACCATGATGCTTGGTTTGAAAAGTGTCTTTCATTTCTCCTCCATTATTTTCATATTTCTTTCTCCCTTTATTAGTTTCTTCTCTTTCTTGACTCCTTAAATTTTGGAATTTCTGAAGGAACCTCTTTGTTCGCTTCTCCTAAGCACTATCTCTGGTCAGAAATTTCTGATGACTTTCAGTGTCCTCAGCCAGGTCAGCACTGTGATGCGGTGTCTTAGTTACTTTTTATTCGCTGCTGGGACAACATACCAACACCAAAATTACAAAAAGAAAGGTTGACTTAGTTCACAGTGAGTGGAGGTTTCAGCCCACACACTGCAGGCTCCATTGCAGAGGGCAGCAAATCATAGTCACAGAAAACAAGGAGGAGCACAGGAGGAGCAGCACGGTGGCATCCATCAAGCCTGTCACTCTTCCTTCCATGACATCTGCTAAGGGTACAGCTCTTCCAAGAACGAGGGGATGGCTGATGCAAAGTTCTGAGCTCCTCCGAAGTGGCGCAGCTGCCATGATCAAGTTCCTCTAAGGAAGTGGCGCTGCGAAGCTTGGAGTTCCTTCAAGAAAGCAGGGCACTCAGAAGTCTTCCTCAACCCCCCTTTAGGTAGGATTTTGTGCTGAGTCACTCTAGGGAGCACCCTCGCCACGCCCCCCACATCCCAGGGCATGGAATCACCAAGGAGAGACAGCCAAGCCTTCCATGTCTCTGGGTGATGCAGTGTATCAACCACCACATGCAGTCTATAAACTTTTTCTGACAGTGACTCTTTGATGCGTGATACAGGAAATCTACAAAGGTAATCACTCAAATAAAGTTATAAAATTTTTAAAATACTTTATTAACAAATATTAACAGATATAGGGATAGATCATATGAGTAGCATCGTTTCAAAATTAGGATAAATACAAAAATCTTTCAAGATTTCTGCATCTAAGTATGCAAGTATTAAAAATGCTCACTGATGAGAAGTGGAAAACATTGTTAAAACAACTGTATTTTAGAAAACGACTTTATTTTATTTTATTTCATTTTAAGGAAAAGTATTTTAAAGAAATGAATGCTAATCATTCATTTTTCCTCACTATCAGAGCCCACTGACTCCAGCTGGTGGATGCGGTGCAGTAGACCACCTGCCTGTATTCACATTCTTCACATTATAATGCTTGTAATAAATAAATTCTTGTCTTCCTCACTGGAAACATTCTGACAGTATAAAGCTATCTCTGATGAAATTATAAATGTGTTATCAACAATTAGCTTTATTGTTAGAATAGACTTTGGTTTCCTCTCCTATTTTTTTTTTCCCTGAAAGAAATTTTGATCTTTACAAGGAATTGCTAAAGACTATTCCTCCTCCAGATGTGAGATGTACCACAGTGCAAGACAGTATGACCACTTCTGAAGACTTTGACCTTCCCAACACAAAGAATGAGGCTATTGCTTATGTTCTCTTCTATGTGCATCTTCAATTAAATAGGCAACCTCTTTATGCATCTAGTAAACCACGTTAAAAATATTTAAAAAGTTCTGGTCATTTTTATTTACTATTAGTTTGGTACTTGGAATTGAGCTGGGGTCCCTGCGCTGTCAAGCAGGTACTTGTGTTGCTTAACTGTATACCCAGCCCTTATAGGTACTTTTAGATAGGAACCAGATAAGAAGGATTTGAATGGATAAATTTGGAAAATTAAAACATGAGGAATACAAGCCAACTTTGATCACAGGTCCCTCTAACTTAAAGAAGCAAAAGAGTAAAATGCCTCCATTAACCCTAGTAAATGTGCTTTTAAATAAAATGTAATTTTTGAAGGCTACAAAGTGATGCTCTTTAATTTTCTCCTCTTTTTTCATGTACCCAGATTCTCTGTTACGAAATATTTCAGGTTATAATTCCATCAATCACGTACCAACCCTGTGGGGCACTTAAAGATCCATTATACAAAGCAAAAATGGGCACTGAGTAAGAAAACATTAAACAAGAAGGAAGGGTTAATATCACAGCCTCAAGACTGCACATGGTATTTGGAGTAAAACTGATTTTTTCTGCCCAACATTTCTTAGTTTTTAATTTACAGATACTTGATTACAAGCAATGTGACTAATTCAAAAACATGAGCCAATTTGGAATAACAACTTGCTCTGCTGGATTTGTTTGCAAATAAAAGAAATAAAAGCAAGTAGAAAATAGAGTCATAATTATGAAAGACACTAAAAAAAGAGTAAAGATTATTGCAATATCATTTATGCAAATTAGAAACAGTTCTGTAACTAGTAAGCTGTATCAAAATGCCTTAATAAGAATTTAATTTTCTTCTTTGAACAGGAATAAAAAATATTTGGACCTGAGTTACTCTTGCCTGAACCATAATACCTGCATGATACTATGATACTAAATATATATATATATATATATATATACTTAAACTTTACCATAAACATGATGTTAACTGAGTAAAATGACCATTTCACCAACACTGGTGTCACATTGCTTCTACAGTTGCCTGTCCAGTCCCTTGTGCCAAAGGAAAATAAACCTGTCCTTTCCAAAGAAAAGGCATGTATACAGGGCTTATTACAAAACGAAATATACTCCTTGTCAGATGTCCAGCATGATATTTCCAAGCTGATTACTAAAAGGTCTGTATCCTACAGATGTTTTAACTATCTTAGAAAAAAATTTGGTAATTTTGTAATTATTTTAAGTATTATATTTTTATAGTGGTCTACTACAGCTTTCATTCTTAAGGAAAAATTTATTTCATTCTACTTTTATTCTGGATACTATAATATGTGTCAAAACTGATGTGTTTTTCTTATTTAAAGATGATGTTTTTAAGTATATGTGATGCTTTAGGGTTTATGGTAATAGAATAATTATATATTCTATAAAATTAAAATACATAAATTATATGAGATGCAATATGACATAAGGTTTTTACTGTAAACTACACAAAGTCCTTTTTATGAATCCCCTTCTTAACTAGGCATTTTCAGTTACTAAGTTAGCTCTTTCTATTAGGTTCCTCAGCAGACCAGTAGATAGAAACTTTCCTTTACTTTATGGGCCATGAATGAGCAAGAGACACTTCTCCTATTATACTCCAAAATATCCCAAGCTATTTCTACAAAGTACACTTTATTTCACTATTACATAAGAGCTCCATTTGTAATAAAGTTTCGTTAAAGATTTTTGAATCCAAATCTAAATTGAAGGATCTACTGTCTGTCACATGAGATAATATGATACATTTACTCTTTACTGTGTCTGAAACATTTAAGACTCAATTCAATACTGTTTCTATTAATTCTTATTAATTAAATTTGAAAGTTCTCAATTTGTTAAAATAGGGTTCTAGTAAAATTGATAAGCAGTATGTGTTTTAATTAAATTGCTGTTTTTGATCTACATTTCTATAACCTCTCTAAACTCACATAACAAGGTCTCCAAAACTCTCAGTTTTGATTCTTAGAATCCTAATTTGAACTGGGAGAAGGCAGGATAATAGGGATATTCCTACTGAAATCATAATTTTTACTTGACCTAGTAAGAATGCAATGTATATGATTTAAGAAATGTCAAAGTCTAAGAAAGAAAATCTTTGAGTTATTTCATGTTTCTGAGCTTAATTGTTGTTAAGAATTTAATAAATTAGTAATATAACTTTGACTTCCTGAAAGCATGGAAACATTTTATTTCCTGTTAACATAACTATTTTGGTGTAAATCAATCTTACCACATAATGCTTAAGTCTGTCTCTGATCCTGTCTGTCTCTTTTTCATTCCCTTATTCTGAGTTACACTGCCATGCACATTTACTTTTGAAGCCTACTCTTAAGGCATTGAAAAAGAGGGATAATTGTAATTATGTTCAGGAGCACAAGTGTACTGGTAGAAATAATTCAGGGCAAGTAAAAGTACTTTGAAAATTATGCTTAAAGCTTCATAGAATTGAAATCTTCTTCAGCAACTATGATGTTTAAAAGTGTGTGAATTCCCTTAGTTTCAATGGCTCAGTATCCTAACATGTAAAAATTGTAATCATATTTATCCTTAAATATCAGTGATAAAGTACTAAAACATAACATATCTGGTATTTAGTAATCGAGCAATGATGAACACTGTTGTATTCCAGTCTCACTGAAGTACAATATAGAAGACTGAACAGTGTCTGCCAGTGTCCTGGAGAGCTGCAGGAGGCAGGACAGGGCCAGGAGCCCTAGGCAATGCCTCTAGCACAATTGCACCAGGAGCTGAAGGATCTGCACTGAAAGGGCCAAAGGCCTTGAACTGGAAGCTCAAGGCAGAAGGATGAAAGCCAGAAGGCAGAGGGCTCTGCACTTGAAGCCAGGAGAAAACATCCCACAGGACAGCAAGGATTGACCCAGAAAAAGGGAAACTGTCAAAACTCTTTCAAAGAATGACCACTGAAACTCATCTAAAGAAAAACAGCAGTAAGACAGCGCCTCCAAGGAAAATCAGCTAAAATCCTTCCCTCCTGTTCTCCTTTTATTCTGTGCCCACAACAAGCCTCCCAAAGTGGCTCTTCCACACCCAGAACCACACTGACTCAAATCATCTGGGTGTTCCCCACTCCTGTCAACAAGCGTCAAGTAACCATCACATCCATATCAATAAGAAATACTAGCAAAAAATGTTTTGTTTTCCTCCTTTTAAAGTAGAAATGATACCACATTGGAAATGGGCTTTTCAGTTTTCAGCATTAACTTTTTGATAACAGAATACAGTATCTACTGTGGACTCTCCCCCTAAGGAAGCCTATAAAATACTTGGAAAGATACTGGCTCTCTTATAAATGTAGAAAGAGCACAAAGAGCATCAAATGGAAAATATGCTCTCACACTCCCAGCACATTTTGAATTCTAGTAGACCCCAAGGAGAGCAGCACAGATCTATTGAAAGCACTAAGTTAAAACTTTACAACCACACTGGGTAGGACTCTATTTGCCTGCTATACCATGAAAGTATAGTTTCACCATTTATTCCATATATGTTTTAGATGATCTAAAACAATCAGATATCTAACTCTACAAGAAATGGATTTTCTATCAGTGAGAGAGTGCATTATCAACTCCAAATAAAATAGCAATTTCCCCATGATTAAATGACACATTAGGGAGAAAGCTACTGTTCTAAATTATGCAACATGAAGGAAAAAAAGTGCTTGCAAGAAACCTCTAAAGGCAACAGTCAGAATGGACACTTTAAAATTACTTAAATGATGTATGCAAGGCTTGTAAAAGTTGGTAGGATAACAAAATATTTTCAAAGCACTGATTATATCCACACATTGCATATAATATCCTCTGAAGGATTTGAATGTGTATGGAAATGCATTGATGTGTGCTGCTTGCCTTTAAATCTTGCATATTTCTTGCTGAAAAGCAACATTCACACATCCCCTAAAGCAAACACTGGCCTGTGAAGATCAGTATTTACATTTGCAACTCTTCTATATTTTAAAATAAATAGAGAAGTCTTTGTTCATAGTGAGTGTACATAGCTCATTGAATTAATTCCCTCAGGTTCTGATGTACTAAAAAGATTATAGTTTTTGTATATTTTATTGTTTTAAAAGTAAGAAGACAGAGGTACAGAAACTATATTCGTAACATTCTGCAAGTGATAACTTTTAGAAATGAATATTAGTTTAAGATATATTACATATTGATAAAGCTAAAACTTGCAACACTTAAAATACGACATTTTTCTGTCTACTGTATTATTGAAGTCAAAACTAAAATTTCTGCCACATAGAATATTAGTGAACTTAGAAGGAATATGCTTCACGTACTTGCTTATGAAAGTATAAAATGTCTCAATCCTTTGGAAAAATTCCCAGTAGGGGGATAGCTGGCTTGAATGGGATTTCTAGTCCTACTCTTTTGAGGAGTCTCCACACTGACCTCCACAATGGTTGTACCAGTCTACATTCTCACCAGCAGTCGAGAAGCGTTCCCTTTTCCCCACAACCTCTCCAACATTTGTTGTTGGTTGATTTCCTTATGATAGCCATTCTTTCTGGAGTGAGAGGGTATCTCAGTGTTGTTTTTATTTGCATTTCACAGATGACTAGCGATGTGGAGTATTTTTTCATATATTTATTGGCTTCTTTAATTTCATCCTCTGAGAAGTGTGTATTCATCTCAGATGCCCATTTCTGAATTAGGTGTTTAAATCTTAGGGCCTTGTGATATCTTAGTTCTTTATATATTATAGACAGTAGACCTCTGTCTGATTGCTTATAAGTTAGGGTTTTTGAAAACATTGTATCATAGTGATATATGTGTACCTATTTTTATAGAAGCACAATGTGTGATAGCAAATCATGGAAACAACCAAGATGTCCGCCGCATGAGGAATGGTTGAAAAAGATGTAGTATTTCTGTATAATGGAGTATTACTCAGCTATTAAGAATGATAAGTTTGAAGCATTTATACTAAAGTGGATGCCACTTGAACATATACTCATAAGTGAAATAAACCAGACACACATGTATAAATATCATATAGTCTCCATAGTATAAGGGAAAAAGCAGAAATACAAAACGTATAACAACAACTAAAATCAATTGAGCCACATAAGGCAAAGTGAATGGCATATGCTGCAGGATACTAATCAGCTTTTCTTCTGGATGGTTAAGAACCTAAGTTCACAAATCAGAGTTGGAGAAATAGAAGAGCCACAAGGCCAGCCAACATTTTGGCTCTAGCCTTTCAAGGTCAGCGAAGACTCAGGACATAGGAGAACCTGTACTGCAACATCATGAGACTCAGGTGAGCTCCAAATTTTCTGAACAAGGAGATTATGGAGCCACAGAGGAAAGAGATTGAAATTCTATAGTGTGCATGGGGAGAATCACATGGAGAGAAAACTTTCTTTCATGCTCTCATAGAGAGAAAACTGGTCAAGCATTGGCCATGGCTCATCCACATGGATGACACAGACAAAGGATCTATAGAATAATGTACAGGACTACAAGATAAACCCTGAGGGTACTTCACTGACCTCATAGGAAACATAAAGTACATGTGTTGGTATATAAGTCTTGCTCTATCTAGGTCTTAACCATCCAGCACAAAGTATAAAAATGAAGGATACATCACGGGGCCATAATATTAAGCTGAGCTGTAAATGGCTATGGTCGACAACTTCTTTGGATAACTCACTATTGTGAAATGCTGGACTGTGTAGGACTGTGTCGTCAAGTTCAAGCACCTAAGTTCGTTGAATGACAATAGAGTGTCCATCTCTGACAGGTGTAGACAAAGGAAGGGGTATAGAAAGGAAGAATCATGATGTGTGTGTATAGACAGTACAGTTGGGATAGATAACGCTGTGCTTCTACATAATCCTATAAGAGGCAAGATTTGCACTAATGGTGGTTGGACAGGATATTATGTCGGCTTCTAGTACTATGGACAACCACTATGAAAATAACAAGGTAGAAAGTAATAATTATTGAATCTTTTATGTTATTCAGGTATAAAAAATAAGATACGCAAACAGCTACACTCTCTATGACTGATAAGAGTCATATCTTATAATAATGTCTGTAAGTATAATATCATGCATGCATCTTCTATGATACCAAAACATTATGAAAACAGTTTGCAATGTATTAATTTATCAAATCTGTCTTGTCAAGGTATCTTAAAACTATCTCATTGATATATGTACTTCAATAAAACAAAAATAAAAAAATTAAAAATAAAATGTCTCAATCCTTATTAAAAGTGTTATGATCTTGTGTAACAGAATATTCTTTCCTCTTTGACTCAGTAATGTAGCTTCTAGGATAATACTGTTAAGTACAGGAAGACAAAAAACCAAGGCTATACACTGAAGCACTTAGTGTCATAGCAAAGATTGGAAACAACTTCAACATATTGACAAATATTCAATTGGTTGTTATATTAAAACATTACACATTGAAGTGCTGTACAATTAAATAGTGTAATTGGAGTTTCTTTGTGTACTATTTAAAGGTAAAGTTTGCAAGTATTAGTAATGCTAAGGTATTTATTTACTTTTGTATTTAGTAGAGTGTACAGGGTCTCACTACATAGATTCTTCTGTTTACAGCCTCCCAAGTGCTGAGATTACAGGTGTGTACCACCATGTCCAGTCTCAAATTCCAGTTCAGTGCACCCCGGGGGGTGGGGCTGGCATGACAGGCTGGGAATGGAATCCCTAGCCCCTATGTCTGCCTAAGCAGGCTCTTATACTGTTGAGCTATTTGGCAGGCCCAATTCTAAGGTATTATTATTAGCTATAAGGTATATTAAAATAAAGGAGAAAAATGATTTATAATACTAAATTTATAGTCCAGAATAATCCTTCATTGTATGGTTTTTGTAATTGCTTATTGGTTCCCTTATAAAATCATAATTAACCACTTTCAACTTGTTCAACTATGTGAAATCTTATTTTGAGAGAGGTTAGATTAAAATAATATTCATAGTTTTGGCAAAAACAAGACAATGACTCTAAAGATTAAAAACTATAAATTCATTTCTAAATTAAATTATTTTGGAGCAGGCAAGATAGTTCACCTGACCAAGTGCCTGCTTTGGCAAGAGCAGGGACCAGAGTCTGATCCCTGGTAACACGTGTCACTCTGGACTTGCCATTGTAAAGCACTGAGCTGGCAACTGAGTTCAGGCATGGTGGCAAAAGCCTGTAATCCCAGACTTGGGAGGCTGAAAACAAGAGGATCACTAGGAGTCTGAGATGTGTATTGAGATCCTGTACCAAATACAGAAAAATGCAAAAGAAAATTACTTTAAAAGCTAGAATATGGGCCGGCTAAACAGCTCAGTGGACTAAAAAGCCTGCTCAGGCACAGCACAGTGGCTAGAGTTCAATCCCTAGAGTGCCATGCTGGCCCTACCTCTGGAGTGCACTGAGTAGGCGACTGAGACTAGGCATGGTGGCTTGGGCCTGTAATCCCAGCACTTGGGAGGCTGAAAACAAGAGAGTCACTACAAGTCCTAACAAATATTTCAAGTTTAGTTCTTGTAGTTTCCCTGATGTTGGGAAGATTTATAGCAGTGGATTTATAGATATTTTTCAGAAATAACATTATCCAGGGGCTGGGGAGATAACTCAATGGAATAAACTCTCAACTGACAAACACAAGGGCCTGAGTTCAATCCCTGGTTCTGCCAATAAATAAATAAATAAATAAATAAATAAATAAATAAATAAATAAATAAATATAAGGCTGGGCGTGGTGGTGCATGCCTGTAATCCCAGCACTCGGGAGGCTGAGACAGGAGGATTGTTGTGAGTTCGAGACCAGCCTGAGCTACAAAGTGAGCTTAAGGCCAGCCTGAACTGCATAGTAAGACCCTGTCTCAAAAAGACCAAAAAAAGAAAAAAAAAAAAAAAAATAAATAAATATAACGTTGTCCAATCTCTGACCAAGGAATGTTTACCAGCTGTCTCCTGGAAATGTTGACCAACTACAGTGCTATTAGGGAAAATCCATTGCCCATGTAAATCTGATCAATGTGGGCAGTAAGAATTAGGAATGTCAGATGTTTATTTTGTGCTTATTATTTTTATTATATCAAAAATTAGATAAGAAATTTTCTAATTACTAACATTAAAAATTAAAATATGTAATGATCCAGGATAGTTTATTTAAATGAATAGTTGAGTTTTCTAAATTACCAGACCATATATGTTTGTAATTTCTTCTCTTCTATTGTATTTTACTTTGTTTGACCAAGACTGAGTTTTTTATGGATAGGACAATATTAATTCAGCAATCATTGTCATAGATGCAACAATACACAAATTAATACTTTAAAATTATCAGACACTATTTGAAAACATAATATATTCCTGTTTTACATAAACAAGCCTTTCCAATTTAAAGTCCAGGTTTATATGACTGATATAACAAGTTCATAAGAATAAAAAAAAATTAAAAGTAGGAGACCAAAGGTGCTTCCTACTAAGTGGGGATTAGTGTTTCAATACTTTTGGGTGAATAGATTTCCCCAACACTAGGATTCTGCAGATATGTTAAATTTGCTTCTGCACATAGATTCCATTCATTTTCAAGCACATTAGAAATACAAATTCTTGGCAGAAAGTTATAAAGGTGTTGTTTGTACCTGTGAAGCAGTAATAGCCAGGGAATTGCAGATCTCACAATGGAATCAGGACGAGAAGAACACTGTTACGCTTATATCTAGATGTCGCCCAAACTTCATCCCTACTTCCATTGACTGGATCATGGTGTAGACACTCAAGACTGGATTTGTCCACACATAGGTTTGTAGCTGGGTGTGAGGTTGGGAGATGCAGCCTGCTGGGGAAATGCGGATCATGATAGGTGTGACCCAGAGAAGTATACATCCCTCTTTGTTCACTGGTGGCTGACTGTTTGCTGCCTGTTGTGAGCTCTTTGTGCTCCACTGTGCTTGTCTGCCATCCCACCCTGCCTTGGGGCCAGTCGATTATAGACTGAAGACGCAACATGTCCTAGACCAAAGTAAACCTGTTCCCCTGTGACTTGTGGGTATTGGATATTGTACTTACTGATAGAAAAGCAACCTAGACAAGGATAAAGATTCCTAGGTATATTTCTCCTTAAGGACACATCCAACAGAGTCAGCCCTATTTTTATTTTTATTAGTTACCATATTAAAATTCTTTTTTTTTCTTTCTTTCTTTTTTCCTTGCAGTACCTTGGATTGAACTGAGGACTTTGTGCTTGTTAGGCAAGCACTTACTCTTCTGAGCTATCTCCCTGGTCCCTTACTCCTCAGCTAAGCCAACACCAACAACAATTAAATCCCAAAATTTTGGTAATTGAAACATCAAAATTTTGGTAACTGAAAATTGCTTTTCACAGGTAGATGACTTTCTCTGTAAAGAGAGTTAGGAAGCTGTGGTTGTGTTTCTTTATCACACTCAATGATATAAGAGGAAAATGGTCTTCCTAGGCATTTAACCTATCCTGAATTAAAACTGTACTTTAACTATTGTAGAGTTTTAAGATGTCTTTATAAAATCAAGCATAGTCAACAGAAATTTTGTGATCTACAGATGTATATTAAATGATTGCAGTTTTTTTTTTTTTTTTTGCATTCCTGAGTGAATGTTGAACTTATTAAGAAAGCGGAAAAATCAACCTGGCCAAAATAATATTTAATTGAAGATAAGAAATTATGGAAATTTGTTAGCTACTTGATAGGAAAAAAGTTGTCACAAAATGTGACAGTTCTAACATGTTACCTCATTTCATGCATTTTTTAAAATATGTGTCTGTATGTTTGTGTGTTAGCAAGTGTGTGTGTGTGTGTGTGTGTGTGTGTGTGTGTGCCCATATGTACTGGGTACTAAATTAATATAAACAACAAAAAAACATGACTAGATTTTGCATAATCAAAGCCTTCAAAAACAAAGATCCTTTTGAAATCTTATGTGGTTTCTCCTTTACATGACTCTTTTAAAGATAATATTTAACAGCCCAAGAACTCTTTTCTTTTGTTTCAATTATCTGACTGACAGAAATAAATGAATTATAAATTGCAAATAATTTCTGTATTGTGAACGAAGTATTAACAGAATTTATAAATGAAGAGGAATGCAAAGACAGACATTAAAGAGAAATGTCACATAAAAAGTGAGACTCTTCTTAACAGGTTTTAGGCTTTTGGCATGTATGTAACTTTCTAATACACTCCTGAAACCATATAACTGTCACTGGTTTTCCAAATTTTATTATTCAGACTTCCTTCTAGTTACCCCTCACCCTGCCTGTATTTTAATCTTGATGTTAATAGAATTCTGTGAAATTAGATAAAAATTTACAAAACACTTGGGTTTTTTTTTTTTTTTTTTTTTTTTTTTTTTTTTTTTTTTTTTTTTTTTTTTTTTTTTTTTTTTTTTTTTTTTTTTTTTTTTTTTTTTTTTTTTTTTTT
>PVKA01023259.1:0-22693 GCA_004027165.1 Ctenomys sociabilis | reverse complement strand
CCGGCCCACACTTGGGTTTTTTTTATATCACATATTCCTACTCAGAGAAGAAATATGTTCTTAACTGAACATGTGTGGTACACTAGCACAGAATTATTAATAAGAGCAAAAGTAGATTTAAGGCAGATCTGATAGTCAGAAGAAAAGGTACACGGGGGAAGCAGGCACAATACTGGCAACTCTGAAGTACATGAAGCAAACTACCCTCTTAAAATAAAGTACTTGAAAAAAGAAAATGAAGTTTTAAAGATAGACAGTCATCCCTTTCTTTCCCAATGGCTCTATATTGGTGTTGAAGCACTGTGCTTTATTATTTCCTTGTGAAATTTGATGTCGGGATTTAATTGTTGTTCGTGTTGGCTTAGCTGAGGAGTAAGGGGCCACGCACGTGCACAGATGTGGTCTCTCCACTCCCTCTTCAGTGCTCACTGCAAAGCGCTGGCCAAAGATTAATCTCTATGGAAAGAAAATAAGCTGTGTTACTTGGGAAACTAAATTCTGTTTTCAACTCCTTGCTTATTTTCATCGCTACCAGATAGTGTGCTAGCAAAAGGCTGCAATATTGAAATGTCAATATCCATTTATAAAATTCACAGAGATGCTTTAAATGCACCCCAGCAGCACAGATGATTTGTATGTAAAATGCTCATTACCTAATCAGCACCATCAATTGGAGTGAACATTTAATCAATTAGGCTCATAAGATTCATGATCAGCTTATGACATTCTTTGATGATACAAAATGCAGAATAAATAGCAGTACATATACTTGGAATCTGCCAAATTAATCTGAATGACTGTTTTGCACCAGGACCCTCTTGTAAAATAAAGTTTTTCTTCCTAAAAATGCTATATCACTTTACTTTTGCCTGTTAAATAGAGGGAAAGTGTCATACGAAGTTTCTTAAGCTAGGACTTTTAAATTCAAATTCTATTGTGGCTATGCTATGAAATATTCATGTGATTTTATTCATTGCATTTGTATCCATTAAATCAAATGTAATATTTCTGATGCTTAAGGAAACAGAAACCAATACTCTCAGAATCTCTTCTGTAAGTTAACTGTAATGAAAATTTTCGAGTTAGATACAGGATCAAGATGTACGTGCAAGAATAGTTATTTTGCTATGCTAGGTGCTCCAATATGGGGAAACTGTACACATCTGGACAGATACCTTAGAAAAACTACTACTGATCCAAAAAGGTTCTCCAAACAATCTCATTCTACTTCCTACACAATTTTGATCAGCAGACAAAGTATCACAGGAGACATGGGAGATGAGTCCGAGGGTGGAAAGTGCTATTAAGAGTAGTGAGGTGCACACTGTAGTAACAAATCTGAATCCTGGATGTTCCAACTTAGTGTTCATGTAGAGGGTGAAAAAGAAATTGGAAAAAGAAAGCACTTATTTGTAATCTCACAGTTCTATATGCCAGAAGCTAAGGGTCTCTAATGAGTTTTTTGCTTTGATGCTTACTAAGTGAAGATCCAGGTTTTCTGCAGGCCTGCCTTTAGTCTGCTTTATTGTTCCTTTAGGGAACATGTTCGAGGCTTATGTATTTGTGGGGTGACTTTAGATCCTTGTGGTTGAAGGCCTGAAGTGACGGTTTTCTCACAGTCTCTCATCCAGAGGCCTCCCTCAGCTTGCTGAGGGCTGGATGAATTTCTCAGCATACGGCCCCTCCATGTCTGTATCAACAGCAAAGCTTCAAGTTCTTCTAGTGTTTGGAAGTGCTCAGGTCCCTGCTGCTATCACTGCACCCTACAGAAAATTTTCAGTTACTAAAGGACTTGCTTGATGGAGTTAAATCCCCCAGGACAAGTTACAGTTAGCTTAGTACTTAGATTACATCTGCACAGTCCCATCAAAGCAGTATCTAGTGCAGCATTTGATTAAAAAATATGTCTACTGTCAAAACTTTCAACAGTTTGGGGAAAAAGTATAATAAAATACACAGGTAAGCTAAAGACAATAAAGTGTTTTCTTTTAAAAAAATAAAAGAAAAAACATTAAGAATAAATCATGGTATGATTTTAAAAAGATTTTATCTAAAAATTTTAATATGAGGTTGTTCTCAATGCTTATAATTAAATCATATCTAAATAACAGAAATGTGCCTTCTAATTACTGTAAATAAAATAATCCAAAAATAACCAGACACTGCATTAGATATAAAAGATATCTGAAAAATTTATAGACACATAAAATATACCAAAATGCATTCATCACCATAGAAGTGCAGATGCATAGCTTGATGACAATCAATACCACAACTAGAAATTTTAGGAAGATTTAGCTGCATTCATTGTTGATAGAGATTTAGAAAAAATATATTATATATTAATGATAGAACATGTTATGGGCAGTTTTTTAAAACTTGACTGAGCACATAATCTATGATTAAGAAATTCCACATTTATTGGGTATCCCAGAAAATCTCCTTTCCTAATACAACAAGAATTATATAAAAAATCAGTCTTGGATCCTACAAACTTATGCATAATAACAAAAATCATCTGGATAGATCTTCAGCGTCAACCTAGTGTAGCATGAAAGATAATACAGAGATAAATATATTATAATTATGATTTATAATATATATGCATTATATTTATAAGGAAGTTGTTCCAAATCATTTTAACTTTAGGCATATTTTTAACCCAAATTTTATTAATAACTGCAAAACTCTCTTTTTTATTTTATGTAAATTGCTATTTACTATATTATCAGAGAGATTATTTAATATTTGCCATATTAAGCCAAAATCCCCATGGTATGCTAATCTTATTTTTCTAGCATAATTTTTTAATTTCTTAAAACTTTTATTTTGTCAGAAACAACAATTGCAAGTGACGTCAGTGCGCAGGTTGGCCTGTGCGCATAATGTCTGCTTTAACAGGAAGCAGTCGCTCTGCTTTTAATATCCCTCGAGCATTATTCAGACTGAAGTATGTCATGAAGAAAAAGCTACCGCAGACTGATTCACTGTTGGAAAAAAGAATGAGTGCTTTTTATTTGTTTCGCAGAACTGGGGATTAGAATTTAGGCCCTTGCACTTGCCAGGCAAGCACTTATTCTACTGAGCCCTTTCCTCAGCTCCAACAATTTTAAGAGATTTAATTTTCATAAAGAAGATGTACATATTTTTTCTTGATATTATGTCATAACCTACAATAAAGTATTAGTGGCAGTTTCATAAATATTAGCTTCTATTGCAGCTTGAAACTGCACCAACAATGTTTTTATACTCAGGCATGCTAAGTTCTGTACATCTATCTTTTAGTTTTGTTGTATCTTTACTCAGTCTTGGTTTTGTGTAATAACACGTTACTCATTCAGAAAATACTATTTTTCAGTTTTACATTTTGGCACACTTTGACATATTCCATTATACAATATCAACATTTTTCCATATTTACAATTAGTCAGAAAATGTATGTATTACGATACTGTTGAATTCAGTGTGGTAGATTCCTCTTTCAAAAAGTACAACTTTTGCTTTTAAGTTTGAAATGCTCTATAAATATACTGTCAAGATGATTTTGAAGTGATGCATTTACATTTTTAATTTTCCACAACATATTTTTCATATTCCCAAGTTTCCTTTTGCATCATATTACAGGCACACATTGTTCAAGTAAAAATGATGTTTCATAAATTCTAGTAGTTTAGCTTCTGACCAAAGTAATTGCATCCATATGTTAAACTGTGCATTTGACAAACTTCAGGGATATTAAATATAGAATGTTTAAGAGAATATGTTAAAGGATGAAGATTCAGTGCAAATAATAATTTATTGCCCTATCAAGCAAATTCTTCACTGAAGGTGCTTTCTTCTCTTTAATTAAATTGAAGGTGCATGGCAGTGAGGGGCTTGGTGAGTCTTACTGATCTTTGCTTTCACTGCGGCTAAGATTCCAGGAGTTCTGCTGCATTGTTTGAGAACCTCTAACACAAGTACCAAGAAGGGAAATAAAATCCTTTTATATTTAAAAATTGAATTTATACAATACTTGAAATTATTTTATGAATACACAGGGTCTACAGATAACCTTTTGTGAACCACTTGTCACATAGTACTAAAAATTAATGAGTCTAGTCACACAAAGTTAGATGTGCACTGGTAACACGATACTCATTATGAAGAAGTAGAAGGTAGGGCCAGGGATTAGCTGCAGCATACAGTGCCTGTCTGGCAGGTGCAATGTCCTGAGTTCCCTTACTGATAGCAATGAATTAGTAAACAAGTAGTAAAAAATTAAGTATAATACTTTAAGATACGATATGTAAATTTTATTTATTTATTGAGTCTTTTTTGAAATTTGGTTTCAGTAGATAGTTCAAGCTGGCCTTGAATTCCCTTCATCACATAGGCTGCTATCAAAACTCACAATCTTCCTGCCCTAGGTACTGAAGGCTGAATATGTTAAAATATATCACCACACCCAGTGTCAGTGGCCAGCTCAGTGTACCCTGTGAATATATAAATTTTAAAGTCTGTTTTACAAAGCAAAGGTATGGTGAATCTAAAGCTTAGCTGTTGGATCTAAAGTGAAGGTCATGGGTTAGTCTGGAGTGAAAGCATAGACATACGATAAAGTGGGCATCCCTGTGTATTCAATGTTGATAATGCTCAGTTTTTCTCTTAAGGGAAAAATTCCTGGGTATTAGTGACCATGTTATTAAGTTTCATGCTAGCCTGTTAGATTTTATTCTTTTTATAATAAATTCTTAAATAACAATAAAATATTTTATATTTCATATGTAAATTTTGTATTTACTTTCAGTACTGAGGATCAAACTCATGACCTTACACTTGCCAGGTAGGCACTTATGCAGCTGATATGTATATCTGTAAATTAATATCTTAATTGTATTGCCTATAACCTTTATAAGTCAGTGGGAAATATTTACTACATTTATTTATTTAGTTATTTATCTTTCTGTAACAGGATCTTGCTGTACAATTCAGGCTGGTCTTGAGCTCACTTTGCAGCCCATGTTGGTTGTGAATTTGCAATGATCCTCCCCACTCAGCTTCCTGAGTGATGGAATTATGGGCATGCACCACTACACCTGGCTTTGCATCTACTATTCTGTCTTTGAAGACAATATTCATTTGTTGTGTGCAAAACTGTGCACCAGAGAGTGATTAGGACTACTATGTACAGTTAACCAATAAAACCAAACCAATCAAAATTCTCAATTTTCCCAATCAATGCATAATATTCAGATATGTGTGATGTGCTTAAAACTTAACAAATGAACTTCTTGGAAATATTACTTTCTATTTACCCCTTCAATAGCATCTTATAATTGTATAGTGACATGGTTTTCCATTGAATTTGCAAGTAAACAATATACCTCAAGGAATCTCCATTTCGATCACAAGATTATAGTTTAGGTTTAGCATGTTTCAAGGAAAACCTCGAATTCCCAGTGCAGGTCTCAAACACATTGTTCTCTATCTCAGTGAGTAAAGTATTAAACAAAACAAAACATCAAATAAATGTATACTTTTGCTTTACAATCAATCTATCAATTTCTCAGTAGATATTTTTCCCTGGTGTGATTTCAAAATATATCATAACTTCTTGTTTTTTTATGTATTTAGTACAGAATTTACAGGGTCTCACTACACAGATTGGCCTCATAGTGATCCTCCTGTTTTCAGCCTCCCAAGTGCTGGGATTACAGAACTGCACCACCACATGCAGTCTCAAATGCTGTTATGCCCTGGGAGTGGGGCATGACCAGTAAAGCATGGCACACTGGAAACTGAACCCTGGTCCCTGCATTTGCCTAATCAGGTGCTTTAGTCCACTGAGCTATCTGGCCAGTGCCTATAACATCTCACACTTGTGAATCAAGTAGTACTATGCCAAAGACTCAATCATATGTATTTTACATATCTGCAATAATTTCTTTCTTTCCCTTTTCTCTTTTTTAAATTTATTTTTGGTAAATAGCATCAATGCACTGAGCTACATCTCATCCTTTCGTTCATGTTCTATTTATCCTAATAAGAAAGTCAGAAAAGTCTAGTAAATTGTATAAAGTCCTGTCA
The DNA here is from genome assembly GCA_004027165.1 of Ctenomys sociabilis. Taxonomy (NCBI): domain Eukaryota; kingdom Metazoa; phylum Chordata; class Mammalia; order Rodentia; family Ctenomyidae; genus Ctenomys; species Ctenomys sociabilis. The sequence goes on along the minus strand of PVKA01023259.1, from coordinate 16,624 downwards.
ATTCTGTGATAAAAACCCACTGATACATTTTTCTCTCTCAGATTTAAATATAATGCCCTGTTTTATTCCTGCAGTCTCGCTTCAAATCTATGCTGCTTTTGCTCCTGTATCTGTTACTCATTCTGCTTGCTCTTGAAGACCAACCTCACACCTTCTTCACTGGTGGGCCCTTACCATTCTTCTGCCTGGCAAATACAACTGTAGGATTGCTTTCTTCCTTCCTATGGATGTGTTCTCAAATATCTTCTCCTCACTTACTTTTCCATTATTTTGCTTCCTGTAACAGTATCTATATTTGCATTTATTTTGCATATTTATACAGTTGATTTTAAAAAGCCATTGTATCTTTACATATAAGTATGAATTTTTAATTTATAATTTTTTCCTTTATTAGTTTGTATTTGATTTTCAACCTAAAACAACTGCAGTGTATCTGTTCATTTGAAGCAGTCATACTATTTTTTAATTCACAGAATTTTTGTGCTCACTGAACATCTCAAAGAATGAGCAAATAATTCAATAAATAAAAAATTTATATGAATAAGTTCAATCCTTTCATCTCATTTTACTGGTGACTGTTTCATCTGTCTCATGGTTTTGACTTATATTTGCCACAGTGCACAGTTTAGATTATTTAGATCCCAAGTAAAGAAATATTTACTTCCTGGTGGCTAACCTTTGTAAAATTAAGCAACTCTGTAACTCCTTTCCTCTCCATTTGGTGAACAACTGAAACTCATAGGATCTTAAGACAAACTAGATGTTAAATACAGCTCTGAGAACTCTTTCCATGGAAAATGTCTCTTTTATTCTATTTTAAGGAGGAAAGAATATAAATAATAAATTGAGTATTACTCAGCTATAAAGAGAGATTTTTCTACACTTATTTTAAACATTTTTTTCAAGTCCTTCCTTGGCTTATCTCTTTTACATGAAGTTTTTAAAAAAAAGCTTTTGGAACAAATTTTACATAGAAATCTTCTTACTCAGATTCAATTTTAATTAAATATCCAATTTCTTACATTGCTCACTTTGCAAAAGAAAAAATTAATGTGTGTTTGAGCTCTTTCATTTGTTCAGTATTTTAGGAAAAAACATGATAAAATAAAATTTCAAATAAGGGGGGGGGAGGTAACTCACCAGTCTAAGTGCCTACCTGGCAAGTGCAAGGACCTGGGTTTGATCCCCAGTACTGCATGCTGTGATGTGTTGGCCACTGAAAATGGGTGTGGTGGCTCACCCTTGTAATCCCAGTGCTGGGGAAGCTTAGACAGGAAGATCACTGAGTCTGAACTGCATAGTGAGGCCCTGTACCAAATACATAAAATTTTATAATAAGAGAATAACATAACTAATAATATAGTTAACACATATTACTATCTTTATTACTCAGAGTACAAGATGTGGGTATATAAAGTTCCCTAATCCACGTAAGCATTTTCTCTGGAAGGTTAACTAGTATTTTTCAGTTATAGCATATTTACCTCATATGTTTGAAATACACATCACTTAGAGAAAGTAGCTGTGTATCTGTCTTATTTTGTATATACATATTTTTTTCATTATAAAATGGTCCTTCATTTATTTATTATTTTATTTATTTATTTATTTTATGTCTTTTTGAGACAGGGTCTCACTATGCAGTTCAGGATGGCCTTAAGCTCACTTTGTAGCTCAAGCTGGTCTTGAACTCATAACAATCCTCCTGCCTCAGCCTCCCAAGTGCTGGGATTACAGGTATGCACCACCATGCCCGGCTGGTCCTTCATTTATATGCCCCTTTTTTGTTTTGTACTAACCTGTTTTGAAGTTGTCTCATTGCAATTTCCCTCTCATTACAATTAGTAAAAAATAAAAAAATTCACATGACCCGCCTTAAGCTCCTGTATTTGCTGCCTACTTATTTTAAGCCAATAGCCACAAGTTTCTGTTGTATCATGTTAACACTCCATGTCTGGCACTACATTAATTAATAATTATTATTTGTATATAAAATGATTCCCCATATCATTATTGGATTCCAAAACAATGTTAATTTCTTTTGATCAAATTCATATAATCTAGGGGCATCTAAGTGAAGTAAGTCGATTTTTTTCCAATCAGCCATCAACCATTGTAACGTCAGTTAGAGTGGCTCAAGTTGACCTGCTTATATTTGCACAAGTTTCCTCACAAACCCCAGAGTTCTTCAACAGTGTTTGACAGTAGTTAAAGACTCCCCACAGGAGATCTCCACCTGAAAACATTGGACCCCTGGTCACCAAAGTCTTTTAATTTCTATATCCTGAGCATAGGCATTCATAATGAGGCCTGCATCTTGAATCTATGAATTCTTTGTAACATAGGAAATGAAAAAAGAAGGGAATATTCCTATCAACACTCTTTGCTATTTCAGTGTACTTCAACCCAGAATTGTCCAGGGGAGTGAGTATTTTTTTTTTTTCTGAATGAGAGTTTTTCTAAATGAGATTTTCTTAAATTAATGTCATGGAATTATAGGTTCAATTAAGCACCTGAAAATGTGAAGAATGATTCATATTTTCGTATTTCTTAGGTACAAATCCACAGAAAAATGCATTTTTCCTCTATTCAAATTCAATGAGTTAACACATACGTTTTTTTTTAATCAAAAAAAATGCAAGTCCATTATAGCATTTCCTACTCTTTGTTTTTTCTTTTTGGTATGAAGATCAAACTCAGGACCTTGCACTTGCCAGACAGGTGCTTGTGCCACTGAGCTATCTCCAGGCTTCCTTGCCCTTTATAACAGCATAACTTTTCTCTTCTAGTCTGTGCTGAATATCCAACCTAATATACTAGTTGAATCAGCTTTTTTTCCTTTCAACCTCTGAGTAAGTCTAATTCTTTCCATCTAAGTTCCACTTAAGAAACACTGGACCCACAAAATCCTCCCCATTCACTCCAGGACAAACTACCCTGCCATTTTCCTAACAGCTGACAAAGCTCGGACCTATGACTCCAGACTTCACTTCCTTTGTCAATTGTTTTGGTCTTAATCTCTATTTATTCCCATTACTTATTCCTGGTTCCTGACCTTTCTTTCTTTCTTTCTTTCTTTCTTTCTTTCTTTCTTTCTTTCTTTCTTTCTTTCTTTCTTTCTTTTTTTTTTTCTTGGTGTAGTTTGTTCAGTTCTTCAAATAATATTCTAGAATTGTTTATTTAAACATCAGTAATTCTTACCATTTAATGTATCTTCAGTTGGCCTATTCCTCTCAAAATGAACTATTACTCCATTTTTAGTATTTGAGCCATTCTTCTTATTTAACAAGTATGTAAATGCAAAACTGACACAATAATGGCATCAGATGAATGTCTGTTAAATGAAGGATTTGGTAAATATTTTTTACTTCAAGTTAAGTATAAGTTCATGGTCAGAAAACAGTAATTTTGAAGCACAGGGGCCAGGTTTCAACCTCTGGTTCCGAATGCCTTGCTGGCTGCATCCCCAGGTACTTTGAGCCTGCCATGTAGTCTGGCGTGATGGTACATGCCTGAAACCCCGCACTAGAGAGGCAGAAACCAGAAGAATCACTACTTGTCTGGGCTATGTAGTGAGACCCTGCGCACACACACACACACACACACACACACACACAGAACACACAGAAAAAAAAGAAAGAAAACAGTAATGTTAGACTAAATAAAACTACACTGAGTGTACATGCGCATGTGTGCATAAATGAGTGGGAGAAAGAGAAATCTCACAGCAGTTTAGCAAAGTAGTTTTAGTTTCTGAATGACTTAATTTCTCTAATAATATTAGAGCCTAAAATATGAGCTAATATTTTTCTTTCCTATGATTCTTAAATAATAAAATGTTCATAAGCAAATGTACAATTTTAGATGTTAACTTTTGGTTTAACATTGGCTCTAATTTGCTTGTGAATCGCATGAAAAATGGTTTCTTAAGCTAAAGTACCATATACAAGATGACTTATATAATAGATACATTTTTTTTTTCTTTAATAGAATTTCAAGTTATCAGGTGAATATCCTGATGAAGTCTTACGTCCTGGTGTACAGCTAGCTGTGTTTGCACTATATTGTTACATGTCAGAGAAGGTTGGAGAAAGTTATGTCTTCCTCTTCTTATCAAGCTGGATTGCATAATGAGGAATTCACTTTAGTAGTTTTATTCAAACCTAATTATTTTCAAAGGACTTGCCTCCAAATAACATCAAGCTGTATGGAACAGGAGGAAGTTAAGACTTCAATAATCTGAGGGCACACTTTTTTATTATTTTTAAAATTTATTTATTAATTTTTGTGTATTTGGTGCAGAGCCTCACTGTTGTAGGCAGCAGAGTTAGATAGAAATATTTTAGGCAGTCAGACAGGGCCAAGCCCTCAAGGAGACAAGATGGCAGACAAGGGACTTTGCAACTGGGAAGAGACAGACATTCCCTATGGGCCTCACCTCAAGACCAAGACAAAAAAGAAGAAACATAGCTACATACTTCCCTAGGAATGGGCATCAGGGATTGATATTCTAAATAGGTATCAATCACCTTGAAAGAGTCCTATTGAGTCACTAGCCCAACTACAACAGGAAAAGAGCCTGTCCCATATTCATGCCCGCTTGCTACATGACTTGTTTCCCTATTTGTTCCTGAACTTAAATCAATTTTACCTGAACAATGGTGCCTATAATCCCATTGGTTGACCATAGTTTTGTCCCACCTCTTGTCCACCTAAGCGAGTTCCCATATCTTTACCACCTTAGACCCACCACACTACATGGCTTTCCTCTATAAAAGTCCCTGAAAGAGACAGCTTCCGGGGGGACTACCCACTCGGGCCCTCCTCCTGTCCCTCTCTCAGACAGGAGTTTTCTTTCACCCAATAAATCTATTCTGCTAATAACCTCTGTTTATTCCTAAAATTCATTCTTCGGTTTCAGAGAACATGAATTCGTACAGGTCAGGTCCAGAGATCATTTTTCCCTGTCATTTAGAGGTTCCCTATATCGTGTGGAGGTCACCCACGTGAGACCAGTTTTTCTCCCTGTATCATCACTACTCATGTCAGTGACCCTCCTAATACAGGGAAACCCCCAAATAACAGAAGGAGAAAAACTGATCTCCTAACCTAAAAGATACCTGGGACAGCAAATCACATAGCAAGCAGGGGTGAATATGGGACAGGGTCTACCTGTTGGAGGTTGGACTAGTGACTAATTTGAGCTCTTTCAAGGTGACTGATATCTATTTAGAATATCAAGGCCTGATGCCCATCCTTATGGAAGAATGTAGCTGTGTTTCCTCTTTTGTTTTGGTCTTGAGATGTGGTCCATGCAGGAATGTCAGTCTCTTCCAAGTTGCAAGGTCACCTTGTCTTCCACCTTGTCTTCTTGAGGGCCTGGGCCTGTCTGACTGTCTAGAATATTTCTATCTACTTCAGCCTCCCCAGCACTGGGATTGTAGGCATGCGCCCCTACCCCCAGTCTCAGTGGCCAGCTCAGTGAGCCCAGGGCAGGGCCAGTGTGGCATGTGATATGGAGCATTGAACCCTGGTCTCTGTGCCTGCTTAAGCAGACGCTTAGTCCTCTGAGCTATCTCACCATCCCAGGGCACAACTACTTAATCATAAAATGATTTAGATGATTTTTGGTTAGTGAACAAAGTTATCCGTGGATGAGTATAACTGTATAATTGTATAATTTTCATTATACAATATATAATGAAAATTTGAGCATTAAAATAATGAAATTGTCAAGTAGTTAATGTTGTAGCCACAGATGAAACTCTAGAGCCACAGTAACTATGGAGATTTGAAACGGTGAGTTGAGGTGTCTCCACCCTCTTCTCTGTAACAGAGGAATGAAGACTATTACCGTCTTAAAAATCTGCCTTCATACAGCCTTCCTCTAACAGGTTTCTTACACCACCAACTCTGCCTGTCCAGGGGCTCACTCATTCCATAGAAATTCATCTGTCAATACTGTGTACCTCCTGAAACTCCCATTCTTCACATTCTCTTTTGAATCAAAAGAAAGTTTCAGAAAGTCAAACTTCAGAATTCTGCAGCTGTGTATTGCATTGACCTTTAACTGAGCAAGGGACTTTCAAACCACAGGTTTGAAATTGTCAATTGATGAGAGAAAGAGGAAGATATCTTAGAGAATAAATGAAAAACATAATCAGTAGATAAAATAATGTTTGTGCTAGTTAAGAAAATATGAATTTATCTTTTACAAACCATATTTCAACATGTCCATGATCAATATACCATTTTAAGCTGGCAGAAGAGTAAGGGTTAATTTTTTAGTATTATTATTATTGAATGAATGATTCAATAAATGAATGTAAATACCTACATGACCTGCTACTTTTGAAAAATAATAAATGATGTATAACATCATAGGTGTACAATGTACACAGAACGTGTGGGAATGAAAAAGGACATTTCATCAATTAAGTCACCTTCTGCATTTAGTACTATTGAGCAGCAACTGAGACTATGTGATTTCTCTACAAAAGAATCTCAAGAAAGCAAAAATAACTTGCTTTTCATCCTAAACATCATATTACATCCTGGAGGGCTAGTCAGATATCCTATGTCCTTTTTATTAATATTACCTGGAACACACTATGTTTCCTACATTTAATAATGTCAGGGCTTTTCACTGTAGGTTGTACATTTGAGTTTGCCATACAATAGACGATTCCCATGGCAGCCTATAATTTCAATCCATTAGGTTAATGGATTTCAGCTGCTGTGAACAGTAGGCATATCATTTTTTGATAATGAATGCTAGTGTCCCATAGAATATAAACTGAACATGTGGCCAACATAGTTGTTTTCATTTTTATAAAGCTATAGTAATTTTTTCTTATTTTATATAAAATTCTCTGACTTTACATAGAAAAAAGAATATTTAGAATATTAGTTGGTAAAATACATAAATACTCTTACTTTAAAATAATCAAGAAAATTACTAGATTTTGCTTTAGAAGCTGGATTTAATCAATATTTTATGACTTTTCTTTCAATTTTTGTCATATAAATCCATTACAATTACTTACATTTTCTAATTTATTACCTCATTTGTCATTATCGATTTTGCTTCTCCAAAACATGATATGCAGGCAAAACAATGAAGCTCTCTGGTGGAGGTAACTTGCTAACAAAAAGAGGAAATTCTTATTGTACTGCAAGGGTACCACTGTAATCAACTGTAATCTGAGCAATAACTTGACCATTTTTGCTTTTTGGAAGAAAATGTGACATTTTTCTTTTTCTTTTATTTTTTTTTAAAGAGAATACGAATTAGAATTAAAACAAAAAATTACAAATGATACAGAATTTCACTTAATGAAATAATATGAATTTCACTTTCTATGTTTGTTTGCTTGTTTTTTATGTATTTGGTAGTGGTTCTCACTATGTAGCTTGGACTCAGACTCACAGTCATCCTCCTATTTTCAGACTCCCCAGCACCACCACACCCATTCTTGGTAGCCAGCTTAGCATGCCAGGGGATAGAGCAGGCACAGCATGTAGTGCTAGGGATTGGACACTGGGCACTGCACTTGCCTAAGCAGGTGCTTACTCGGCTGACCTATCTTGAGAGCCCTTGTAATATATAGTGTTGTCTTCCAACCAGTTATTCATATTATCATATGTATGCATAGAATTGGAAAATGAAAGAAAATAAGAAATTAAAAGGAGAAAAGGTACAAACAGTTGAAAAATGAGACAAAACAAATTAAGCATTAACTGCTCCTTTCCATAGAGCAGCAGTAATGCACAGCACAGTTCAAACCGTCCTGCTTGCACACATAGATAAATCTCTTTTCCCCATCCTTCTCCTGTCCTTCTCAACTCAGTAACTCTTTCCTTTTGAATAAATTCATTTCTTTTTCCCAGGATCTACTGTATCCTTCAGTGTGAGAATCTGCATGATGGTTTTCTTAAATGCATTTCCTGGAATTTTTTTCCTTTCTCTATATTTTTCATATTGTCCTTGACTTTTGTGATTTACAATATCCCTCTTGGTTAAAGAAGAGTACCCATGTAGCATGCCTGCTTGATCCTACTAAGAATCTTAGATATAGATGCTAGGGTGAAGTCAGGTATTTGGGAATTTGTGAAGATGTGTGTATCCTATGGAACTGCTGAGAAGATATTAAATGTAAGATTTACAGAATCCCCTCATAACTATTTTCTGTGATGACATGGTAGTTCAAAGCCAAACTATTAAAGAGCAAGATTTGAAAGTGTATGTATTGGAGGGCCAGTGGGATAGCTCAGCAGACGAAGAAGGACTAAGCTTCTGCTTAGGCAAACATAGGAATTGAAATTCAATTCCCAGTACCACATAGTGTACCGGCCTTACTCCACCCCTGGGCATGCTGAGTGCGCTGCGAGTCTGGACTCGGTGGTACACTCCTATAGTCCCGGAGCTGGAGAGCCTGAAAACAGAAGGATCACTACAAGTTTGAACTGCATAGTGAGACCCAGTATCAAATATATTAAAAAAGTGTGAACACTGTAAGAAAAATTTAAACTAGTAACAGAAAAATGTCTACTGTCACTACTGGAAGCTTCACACTGAGGAAGGCAGAAGATGCATGAAAGGTGTCTAAGGCTTGTAGATACTGCTGGCCGGCTGTTACCGTATTTGTTCTCCAGCTGACACATTTATGGACTAGTATATTTTGGGGGCTTGTGCTAGTTTGGAAGAATGCAGAAAGATCATTTTGAAAGCTATTAAACTGATTTGATAGCCAGTGGCAAGGACGGCCGAACAGGGACTTGAGGTAGAACCAACGCTTGTTGAGGTAGAACCAACGCTATTTCCTGGTACGAGAGTGCAGGCGACCACATCGAGAACCTGGGGCAGCAGCTCTTCAGGGTGAAGACCAGGACATTAAACTTTGTTAGCTACTGGGAAGAAGCGATGCCTCGGTGTTCACAAGGAGAACCAGAAAGGAACGTCCACCCTTAAAGAGTTTCTCCTTCTGCTCTTGATGTTATTTTCCCCTCAGAGTAGGAGGGACCAACACAGATCCTCCAACTTCCTCCACTATGTAATAGCACACAGCACAGATTTCAAAAATCATACTGGAGAGAAAAAGATTTAAAAATTGAATTTCTTTAAACCAATACCTGGACCCCCTCACTCTGAAATTTCTGTACAATTAGCTTAGAGGGCTTAAGCTCACAGTCAAAATGTCCAATGATAAAGGTGCTCAGGACCCATCCAATCTAGGAGCAGAACCTGTCCAGGTAACTGGGTGTATAGCTAAAGGGGCTGAACACATTAAATGCAGCTCTAAAAGTGTAGCTAAGCTCAGGGAAAGATTGTTCATTAAAAGAATTGCTTGTTCAGCAGAACAGGCCTACACTTGTAGAACTTAGATGCTGAAAAAAGCAAGTAAAATTGCAAGAAGTATCTTTTAAATATAGTATGGTAGATTTTTTTTTTTTTTTTTTTTGCATTTGGTGCCTAGTTTTTTGATACAAATATTTACAACAAAAGCAATTCATGAAATTAAAAACTGACAAATTGTCACTAAAATTAATATTTTCTGTTTTTTAAAGACACCGCTGATGGAAATAAAATAATCCATGCATGTAAAAACCTATGTGAAAAACCTGCTTAGGCAGAACGCAGAGCCCGGGTTTGATCCTCGGCGTGCCATGCAGACCCACCCCTTGGGCTCACTGAGAAGGTGATTGAGACTGGGCATGGGGTGCATATCTTTAATCTCAGCACTTAAGAGGCTGAGAACAGGAGAATCACTATGAGTCTGATCTAGTAGTGAGACCCTGTAGACCTTGCCCTAAATACCCAAAATAAAAAATAAAAAAATATGTGAAAAATACATATCTAAAATTTTTTTTTCAAAACTTACAAAAACTCAATATTTATGAATAAGGAAATAAAAATTCAAAAATAGGCCATTATATGAAAAAAAGGGCTCACCACACAAGTTTGAAACAGCCAGGTGAAAAAATGAGCATATAACATGCTCAAGTATTACTTTTCAATAAGAAATAAAACATTACAACAATAAGGTACCATTACACACCTATAATAAAACATAAAGCCTAAACCAAAAATCAAAAATTTACATTTTAAAATGCTATAGAGCCTGAGGAACAATTCATTCAATTTCAGTTAAAGTGTAATCATTATTTAAAACACTTTGTTAAGTCTTTTTTATAAAACAAAACAAGCCTTTATCTCATCAACCATTTATAGAACAATAAACTTTGAAAACTTATAAAACCACGAATAGTTGTTCTAAGTGTTTATAATTACTTTGCTATTGTTAAAGCTTGGATAAAATCAGTATGCCTTTGCATAAGTGAATAGATAAAATCTTTTGCACATAAACAAAAAAAACTTTCAGCAACAACAAAAGGAAGAGGGAAAAAAGGAATTCAGATATGTTACATACTTGTATTATCACCCCATTCAGAATGTAATCATTATGTATTGTAAAGGTGTATCAATAAAAAGTAAATGAATAATATATACGTATACATGTACAAATGGCATCTATAGTTGACAACATACAGATAGAGCCTGCTTTGGTCTGGTCTGATAATATCTATCTTAATCAAACCATTTTTTCATAAAACACTGAAATGTATCATGAAATGAATGATTATCCAATAGAATGAAATTTTAAATACCTTTTGCTAGTGAATGATATCAGCTGGAAAGTTTATATAATACATAATTTGAGTCATATTGCATTCTGAAAATGATAAAAATGCACAATTAGTAAAGACATCACTGATTGTTAGACTTAAGAGAAGTTTTGCATATAAAGATTCATATATTAAAATCTACTCAATATTAAAATCGATTTTGAAGTTCTAAAAGTCCTAAGACATGGCATATATGAGTATGGAATTATGATTTGCCAAAACCCATAAAAGTTTACTGTGCAATGAATCTTAATTTATGCAAGCTGTATGTATGTGTATATGTATGTGTGTGTGTGTGTATATAGATAGATAGATAGTTAGATAGATAGATAGATAGATAGATATATTTAAAAGATAGATAGATTTAAATTTACATTTACAGTATGGGAATAGAATGTATGGAGTCTTCACATTAAGCTACATCCACAACCCATCATTTCTTTTACACATTGTTTTCAGATAGTCTTACTAAATTCTTTAAACTAGAGCTGGGTTATAGCTCAGTGGCACAAGCACCTAACTGGCCAGCACAAGGTTTTGAGATTGATTCTTTGTAGAAAAGAAAAAAAAAGATATTTAAACTAGGCTCAAACTTGCCATCATCTTGCCTTCTGTCCAATTTTGAAATATTTTTGACATATGAAGCAATCCCAGAAGATTGAGTCAAGGTTATCAAAGTAGAAACTGCATGAAATCTGACAATAATAGGTAAAAAGAAATAGTACTTATCAAGTAACTGGTAGTGCTGTGTTAAACTAAATAAAAATACACTACAGAGTTTCCAATGGATATAGTAAAGAGTTCTGAAACTGAACTATACACATAGAGGAATTTAACATTTAAGATAGTAAGTAGCAGACAGTACATGCCAGGCTTTTCAAAGGAGTGGTATTTCATAGAAAAGCAATGAGAGAAGATTAGAATGATATATGTTTCATAAATTAGAGTTTGAGACAATAATAATGCATTTAGATTGATATAGAAATACATACATACAAAAATGTGCAGTCAAACATACACACACACTTCATATTTCTGTCCAGCTGAGAGCACCTGGAGTGAATGATTATCCAGTAGCTCACAGTATACCAAGCATCCAGATCACATACCTTTTGCTATTTTCCTATGCAAGGTAAGCCTGGAACATCCTGCAGTTCACGGAAGTAAGAAAGTGCTAATTGCAAAACTCAAGCAAAACTCCCAAATACATTAGAGGCATAAAGAAGACAGATGATAAGTGAGAGTTCCCAGGAGCCAGAGCTGGAGAAATGTACAGAGCATTAGTGGTGTGGTATTGGATTATAATCCACATTATGAGGTAATCACCCATTTATGCAGATATTAATGAATAATTTTAAAAATTGAATAGATATGAATAACAGAAGTTACTGAAGTTAATATTCCACGTTGTGTAATTCCAACCTATCTCTGTTGATCCTCTGCCTGGAAGGAGAAGGAGTGCTATGTCTTCGTTTTTCAGTGTATGTTCACAATGACTTCCACCCAAATGGAAAAGAACAGTGTTTCCATCACCACAGGGGAACCAGACAACTGCTACTGTCAGGTGCTCAGGAAGCAAGAGAACACTCATAAATCCCACTGGTGACATGATCTCTGCTTATCATTTGACAAAAACAGCACTGTGCCTGTGACCTTCCTTCCTCAGCCCGTACCTGCAGTCTGAACATAAGAAGTTCATTCGATATGCTATTAATAGGAGCTTATAAAGTACCTAACTGCTATTACTCCAGCTCTCAAGCTCATAAAAACCAAGGAGGGACAGATTGTAGCAGCTGAGGGAAGCTATCCTATCTACTGGCAATGTGGTGCTCGTGAGGGAATCCTGGCACAGCAGAAAAATCAAATTGCTAAAAAACTAGGCAAGGGGCCAAGGAGATGGCACAGTAGAATAAGTGCTTCCCTAGCAAGTGCAAGGGTCTGAGTTCAATCCCCGGTTCCACCAAAATAAAAAAAATAAAAATACACTTAAAACATAAAAAAATGAGGCAAATCTGAATGAACTATGGGCTTTGTTTGAAATAATACATAAATATTGGTTCATTAGACTTAGAAGTACACTTTAGAGTAAGATATGAAAGAAATTTTGGAGAAAGTACATGTGAGTACTCTACAGTGGGTTCTCAGGTTTTATTCTGTAATTCTAATTTTTTTCTGAAGATTAAAGCATTACTTTGCAAAAGTATCTTTCACCATGTTCATGCTACCAGGTTGCTCTGGGTTTCATGAAGAACAAGAATGTATTACTGAGAATTAAAAAGGAAAATATGGAAAACACATAAAATAATAAATAATGAATTTTTCTATTTTGTATATACCGAGTTGTCATGAAAGGCTGGAGGTATTTTAAATAAACTATATAGCATGCTTCAAGCACATTCTCACTTCTTTATCCATACGGTGAACACAGCATAAATACACAAGGAGAAAATATTATAAATGAAGGCCAAGTAATTGCTTCTGTTTCCTCTTTCAAGCATACAGTTTTGGACAGCTTAAATATTGTGTGTAGATTTTTACGTGCATATAATTTTCTATCAGAGTTACTACATATGCTGAAATTGTTTCCTAATCCCTTTCTTTATATAATTTCTTTGGCTCTCCAAAATTAATTTATGGAGTAGTAGAAGAAAACATTTTAGTATCCATTGTGTATCTGAAAAATAAAGCTGATTCTTAAATACTAAAGTGATAGCAGTTAGCACACATTAACAGTATAGGAATTTAAATTTATGTTCCTAAATCTGGCAATCTCGTAGTGAAAGCAATAGCACAATTGTAGCTATAGAGTATGATTTGCTGTTGCAGCAGCAGAAATGGTATCAACACATCTTGAACATGAATGCAAAGAAATGTTGCTAATTCTCTATTTTAGAACACCACTTCAGCTCTTTTGTGTTACAGAGAAACAATGCAGGAGAGGGCCACCAATCCACCGTGATGTTTCTTGGCATATTTTCTCTAATCATTATCACAAAGCTAAGGGGTTTATTTTGACTATGACAGCAGATGATTTATTATTTTGAAGCTACAGAATGAGACAGCTGAAAATGGTTTTGAAATGGAAATTGTGACATTTACTGGGGGAGCAATGATCTTACACAGAAGCCAGGTGGTGACCGTTTACCATTCAGACAGATGGAGATCCTGCAGTGGAGTTATTTTTGTGGGTGTGTGCTTTGCTTTCTGCTAGAAAAATTAGCTTAAATAATTCAAGCTACATTTTTTAATTCCATGGGCTTTACAGAAAGCAAGCATTACAAGACCTTTCTACTGAGTAAAATGCAGTTCAATGTGTATTGATTTCCTTTCAAGTGACTCCAACTGTTTTAGCCATGTCAAGGCTTTATGACAGCATAATAGGCATCTGACATGGCCGAGTAATAATAAGGATCCCATGCAAATACAATTATAAAGATTCACACCAGTAGTATAATAAACTTTTGTTTCCTGATAATTCCCTAAAATTGACTTTCTATCTATCTCTTTGGTACCATGGGTATTAAAATAGTATCTTTTTTTCTTTTTTTTTTTTTTTTTGGCAGAACCAGGGATTGAACTCAGGCACATGCCAGGGAAGCGCTTATTCCACTGAGCCATTTCCCTGGTCCCACAAGAGTAATTTTAACTTCCCTTATACACTTATTTTATGAAATTTACAGGAATCTCTAGTGCTAAGTTATTTAACTGAAGGGATGTTTTCATGTTATCGCTTAATTTACTCTATGAAGTGGTGTATTTTCAATTTCCTAGCTTTGCATGTATCCCTTGCGTTTATGGTCAAAGAAAATGTAGGTAAATATAATGGCTATACTAGAAAGAAAATTATTTTCCTAACTGAAATATTGTGGGAGAATATAACTCAAGATAATTTTATACATCAAAACTTCCCCTATGTATCTTACAAGTATTGCTATGTCTTTCATAACTGGCGAAGTCCTGGGTTAAAACACATCCGGTCATGAGAATAAGATGTGATTAGAAATCATTTTTGTGTAGTACCAGACTCTCGGGTCTTATAACTACTAAGACAGCTATTAAAATTTGGTCAAAAAATCAAACATTATATTCTTGAGACTTATGCAGTCTTCCAGCGTAACCCAAGTAGAAACTTAGCTTCTATATGGAGTATGAGAAAACTGATTTTCAGCATAATTTTAATACGTTCCATCTATCCTGGCTTCTAGTTTCCAGTCATTTTGTTTCAAGAAAAATTCATTTTTCCTCTCCGACCTTATGGTGCAACAAAACATTTGTTAAATAGTAAGTAGTCATCATTTCACTTAATTTCACTAAAATGTGAAAAGTTTAATTTAATTGAAGTTCATATTCATGCTACTCTCCCTACACACTTTCCTTACTTCTTTAACTTTAACGTAAACCCACTCTGTTACTACCATCACTGATTAAGAAGTTTTTCCTATCATCATTTTGACAATATGATCTGAAGGAATGTTCCCCATCTTTACATCAATTACCTGCTTCCTTTACAGCACTTTTTAAAAATAATTAAATGTAATTAGTATGTCCTAAGTAATTTCAAATATCACTTTTATAAATATTGGCAATCGGTTTTGCCTATGTATACTGTGTTTATTGTGTAAAAACATATCATTTTGAAATTGAAAAAGAGAATTGCCTGTTACAGTAGGTAATTTTTTCATTTTGCCACTAAAAAAATACTTATACCTTGTTTTATTTGATGTGTGCAACGTTTCAAAAATTGCTTCATAATAAATTTCTAGATTATCCTCTCTCTCTCTCTCTCTCTCTCTCTCTCTATATATATATATATATATATATATATATATGTGTGTGTGTGTGTGTGTGTGTGTGTGTGTGTGTGTGTGTGTGTATGTGTATGTTTATTTCACCAAAAGGTTCTTAGCAAAATTATTTTCCCTACTGCACTTTTTGGATCTTCTTAAGTGTCCATCTATGTTAAAACTGTGCAGATATTAATTTCTTTAAAAATCTATGAAGTTTTAATCAAGTAAATTTTTTAGAAGTTTTAAGAAAAATAACAAGATTCAGGAATTTTGCTTTTCTGAAAAATCCTTTATAAGGACAGAGATCCATAAGACATAATTTTAGAGATAGCTTTGAAAACTTTTAAGTAATTTATCTATTAGGTGAAAAGGCATAATACATGAAACAGTATTTTCTAACCAGATAATTAAAATAAATAATGTTATAAAACATATAGATAGAGAAATTCAGTAATGCAAGTTTTAATGAATTTTTATGCTCATTTGTAAGTAAAAAATAAACTAGGTTGTAAAATTGACTGAAGAAGAAAATCAAATTAATATCCTCCTGAATTTTGTATATAATTTTTGAAGAAAATGAAGAATAGTAAAGACAAGCAAACAAAAAAATACAGAACTTCATTAAACAAAATGATAGGAATTCAACAGTCATTGTTACATTCATATGGTGGTCTTCAAATTAGTTGTTCAGATTACAAGATATAAGCATGCAAACCTGGTCAAAACATTTAGAAGAAGAGAAAAAAAATTAAGGAACAACTGCTCCATATAGTTGAGCAGTTTGAGGGCATATTGTGTGGGTATGCGTACATGTAAAACAGTGTGTGCTGCTTATGCTGTCTTTTCATATTATAATGCTAAAATTAAATAATTATCCTTTGGCTTCTTGAGAATAGCTTTCTAATATAAAATATGAGTCATTGTAAGCAGTGATTATATTACTTTAAATAACAATAATATAATATTTAAAATTTTAGCCCAATTCATATAAAAGCATAACATTATATTAGTTATACGATTCAGCAGAAAAAAATGCTATGTTATTACATTGGAAAGATTTCAGTTTGAACATGAAGCACACAACTGCATTATTATAAAATATGTGTTTATGTTCAGGACGGAATTTTTTTTTTTTTTTTTTTTTTTTTTTT
>PVKA01023258.1:0-35891 GCA_004027165.1 Ctenomys sociabilis | reverse complement strand
TAAGGTTTCTGGAAAGCAAGTGATGATGTGCAATCATGTGTCTAATCTTACATAACTATTTCTCTTAATCTGAACAACAGGTTTGATGATAGAAATAGATAATATATCAACCATTGTTAATCAGATATTCTTGTTCTAAAAATTTTATAACATATGTATTATTGTATGTTACCCTGTTTCTGTCATTGTTTGTGATTTCTGTTGTTAATTTCTCTTTTATTTTCAAAATGAAATAATGAAATTGAATTAAAACAATAAAAGCAAAAAAAAGTTCCAATACATTGAGGTAACAATAGATCTGTGCAGATTGCTAATGAAAAACAGGGAGTTTTATAGAAAGACTGAAAAGATGGAAATAATGGGAATAGTAGGAAATATTTAACATAATTTTAGATATTTCTGTAGATCCCTTGTCTCTGTCATTACAAGATAAACCTTGAGGGGACTTCAATGACATCAGAAACAAAAGCTATATCTTTTGGTATATAGGACTCGATCTATCTTGGTCTTAACATCCAACAGAAAAGTATAAAAATGAGGTATATAACGTGGGGCCATAATAATAAGTTGAGCTGTAAATGGCTATAGTCAACAACTTCTTCAGATAACTCACTATTATTGTGGAATGCTGGACTGTGTTGGATTATGTCGCCGAGTTCAGGCACCCAAATTGGTTTAATGATAATGGAGTGCTCACGTTTGACAGGTCTAGACAAAACAAGGGGGTATACAAAGGAAGAATCATGATGCGTGTGTATAATCAGTAAAGTTAAGATAAATATGCTGTGGCTCTGCATAATTCTATGAGAAGCAAGATTTGCACTTATAGTGGTTGGACAAGATAGTATGTTGGCTTCTAGTACCATAGACAAACACTAGGGAGATAACAAGGTAGAAAGTATGAATTATTGAATCTGTGATACAATTCATCTATAAAAAGTAAGATACATATATGGCTACACTCTCTTTCTCTGATTAAAGACATCTGCTATAATAATGCCTGTAAGTATAATATCATGTATGTACCTTGTACAACACCAAAACATTATGAAAACTTTTTGCAATGTATTAATTTATTGAATCTGTCCTGTTAATTTGTCTTGAAACTGTCTCATTGCTATTTGTTCTTCAAGAAAAAAAATAATAAAAATAATTTTAGATATTTCATTCATTAGTTGAGAAAATACTATATTGAGTCAAATGAAGCCATTTGATATAAGGTTAGTTTCCCTCAATAAATGAACTCAACATATTATGGCGTTAATTACAGAATTCTGAAATTTAGATTCACTGTTGTGATCTGTGAGGTATACAGCATGGCATTTTATTTTTTTTTTTTGTCTTTTTTTGAGACAGGGTCTCACTATGCAGTTCAGGCTGTCCTTAAGCTCACTTTGTAGCTCAGGCTGGTCTCGAACTCACAACAATCCTCCTGCCTCAGCCTCCCGAGTGCTGGGATTACAGGCGTGCGCCACCACGCCCGGCTCAGCATGGCATTTTAATGGTGATTTTGTCCTTTTATATAGTAGCATCTACTAACACTAGGTCCACAGAATATTGACTTTAGTATATAATATTCATAGAGCTTCCCCTTTGATGAAACACGTTACCTAATTAATTTTTATAGATAAACAATTCTATGTTCATAAAAGTGCTTATATATTTCAGTAAAGTGGCACTTCAACGGTCAAGTGGAATAGATGAGACTGGAAACATCGTATGGTATTTAGCATTGTGTCTTCTTTTGGCATGGATCATAGTTGGTGCATCTGTAATTAAAGGAATTAAGTCTTCTGGAAAGGTAATTAGTAAAAGACATTAAGTAGGGTTGTAACTGCCTTCCAATATCATTATAATTAAATGTCAAGCATTGTCAAATGCATGGTTTATCCACAAGAATTACATTTTAAGGTGCTTAAAGTTTTCTAAGTAGCAGTCTTAGTTTTAAGCAAATAGGATTACTGGTACTATTAGAAACAGTGCTAACAAAAATTAATAGTGAATTTGTGCATTACTCATTAGCTTTGCTCTTCTGAAAACTATTATTTTATCTATTAATTGTTTCAGGTATAAACTTTTACAGGACACACTGATAAATTTAGAAAACATGAAATTTTCCCTGTGAGAAGTTTCACAGTACCAAGAGTGAATGATTATGTGTGTCTTCTTTTGTTTATTGTTGGCTACATAGTTCAGGTCAGCCTTCAACTCACTATACAACCCAGGCTGACCTCAGACTTTCAGTAATGCTCTTGCCTTAGCCTTGCAAGGGCTAGGATTACTGCAGTATGTATATGTGTTTTTTACTACCAGCATAAATTAATCTGAAGGGTGTAGGACAATAATTCTGTGTGTATTAACTTTGTATTTCTAGTGCAACATCTAGCATATTCAATTAATGTGACTTTGTAATGAAACATGCTGTTAGGTCACCAAAATAATGTGAAAACCACAACCATATGTAAATTTCCCAAGTGTCCCACTTGCATAATTCTGAGTGCTTTGGATCGTTTTTGATGTTAGTATTGGAAGAGCCCACTAAAGGCCATTTACCTAGGCAATTATTTTTATTGGTCTCTGGGAGACTTTTAAAATCATTTCCTTGGGGATATTATCAAACACAGAACAGCCATGAAGCAAAAGCCATTCACATTACTGAAAAGCCAGCCTGAGCAGCATTTGTTCAGCTGGAACCTCGTGTTTTTTTTTAGAAGCAAAACAATAGTGTGTGCTGTCAAAAATCACATAATGGGAGCTTTAGATGTATTTATATGCACTTTAATAAAGATTTCATGAGATTTGGGAACCTATTAGGAAAAATTTTCCTTTTCTTGGAGACTGAATAAATGCTGAACATTGCAGGTTTTAAAATAATTTTCCTTCATACCTTACACAATAATGTACTGAAAGGAGACATTCCACTTGGTTCAATCAGACTTTTATGAGAATTTTTTTTGTTTTGTTCAGACAAGGTTTCACTTTATGGTTTACACTGGCCTTGAACTTCAATTTGTAGCCCATGCTGGCCATAAACTAATAGTGGTCCTCTTGCTTCAGTCTCCCAAATCCTGGGATCACAGGCATGCACCACCACACATGGCTCTAAGACTAAAGAAAACATTTCAACTACATTCAAAGTTATCACAATTGGTGTATTATTTACAGTATTATCTGTCGTACATCAAGGTGATTTTGGAGATAGATCATTTGAGTGTAATGAGAACAGAAATAAGAAATTACAGTAACTTTGGTATTGATATCTTCAGAATTACTACTACCATTATGAAATCTCCAGTAGTTTGAGAATCTGAACTGGCAAAAAAGCTTACTTGACTATATTTATATATTATGGTTTAAAATGACACTACGTTTTGATGTTTTTCTTGCCAGGTGGTGTATTTCACAGCTATTTTTCCTTATGTAGTTTTAATTATTCTTCTAATACGAGGTGCAACTCTAGAAGGAGCATCGAAGGGGATTTCCTATTACATTGGGTCTGAATCAGACTTCTCTAAGCTTATGGAAGCTGAGGTAGGACTTTACTTTGATTTAAAATTTTCTGAAGAGATAAACCTTGAAAAAATCATTGAAACACTTTGTTTTTATTGTGAAGTAGTAACCTGCAAAAAGAATATGCAGTTCAATTCCTTAGAGTTTCTGTATATTAGGATTTCTAACTACCTACATAGCCTGACACTGGTGCTTTTTTATTATTGGTTTTTATGTATTTTAGTACAGGGTATGCAGGGTCTCACTGCACAGATCAGACTTATAGTGATCCTCCTGTTTTTAGCCTCCCAAATGTTGGCATTAAAGGTGCACACCACCATGCCCAGTCTGAGTCTCTGTCTCAGCATGCCCTGTGGGCAGAGCCAGTATGGTACACTGGGTGTCTAACCCTGGCTGCTGCTTCTGTCTAAGAAGGTGTTTTAGTCCATTGAGCTATATGGCCAGCCCATTGTTGCTTTCCTACTGGATGTAAGACAAATTTTCACCAAAGCATTTTAAAATCCTTTTGATTTTATTTGTTCTTTTTGAACAATAGTATTTGGATTATAACATGTTGAAAAAGAATAGTACATAAATACTTACAGATTTTTGGTTAGGACTGTGTGATTTTTTGGATACACTCATTTTAATATTAATTTTTTGTTCAAATTTTATTAATCTAATACAATTTAAATTATTTTCAAACGTCAGGATACCAAAATTAAATTTTCCCTAATGAATTATAAAGTCAAAGCACCAATTTGACATAAATAAAATATTCTATAAAGAAAACTGTTACTTATCCTAGAAACATTAGAAACAGCCTTAGATGAGTTAGGTAGTAATACTCTCTTCCAAACTAGAAATGGTGATTGAAATGGATAGCAATCTTAGTTTGTAATGGTGTTTCTGTGGAAATAACAATAATTTCTAGCAATTGATATTTTACTTTCTAAATATAGTCAGATATCTGCTTATTTGTTGTAGAACTTTCTGGTGTTAAATGTCAGATTTAACTCATAGGAATTTATCATTAATATTTTTTGAAAACTGAAATTTATATTTATGGTCTTTGGTTTCTTTAATTGTGCTAAAAATTTTTACTCAATGATCATTCATGATAACTCTAAATTATTTAGAACCATGGCTTATTATCACTGTGCTGGAGATTAATGCATCTGATATGTCTCTGGTCATCTTAATGGATTTCTTTATTTATTTTGAGCTTCATTTATATTAACTGTGTTAGTATTTTCTCAACTCAAACGTTAATTTTAGTGGAGTTTAAGAAACAGAAAATTAGAATTTGAGACTCTGTTAGGTTATTGAATAAGATAAATTAATGCACTTTTGAAATCGTAAATTCATAGAAATATGACCTAATACACAATTACTTTAAATACTGTTATTATAATATCATATTATAGTTGCAATAGTTTCTCTAAGAAATAGGTCCACCATTTTATTAAAACTTAATTATTTTGAACACAATTGAAAAGCCTTTTTGTCCCCTTCCATTTTGCAAAAGGTCTATGGCAGGATAGGGGGAAGGGAAAGGGAAATAAAAGAATTGAGATATGTTATGTGCATGTACCAACTCCCCACAAGACATATAATTATTATGTACTGCAAACATGAAGAAATGAAAAAGAATTAAAGAAAAAGAAAAGCCCACTGGTATTCTTTAAGTGGTTATCACAAGATTCAGACACCTGACTTTATAGTTACAAAAACTATCTTGACAAATGTATATGACTATTTCATATAGCTTTATGTTTCAGTTTCTCTATTATTTAAAGAGCTGCACATAACTGAACAATTAAAATTTCATAGAGATGAAATGTAAAATTTAATTGTCCCAATCTTCCATGATCCAACACAATACCACTCCTCTTTCTTTGGGGTTTTCTGGTAATTACAGTTACTTTTCTTAGATCATTTTTACTCCTCATGATCCAAATTTTAAATATGAAATCATGAATGTATATTTTTCATTTTCATTGATGATCTGAATTCTATTGAGATTTTCAGGAAAGTAAAGAACAATGCTGATACCACAAAAAAAAGAATAATGCAAATTTAGAGTTAGGGAACTCTCTCAAGGTTAGTTTACTAACTCTTTCATGGTGAAACTTTCATTTTATGTTGAAATTGATGAAACTGACACCCAGAGAGAGTCAGAGCTAAACAAGTTGTAAGGCAATTAGTGTAACTAGAATTATAATTTCCCAGTTCTTAATTTAATAGTCTTATGTATAGGTATAAAATTGATACATAATATTAAAATTATGTTTGGAACTTTGCTCAGTGCGCTGTTGCAAACCAAGTGTACATCCTATTAGGCAGCAGCATTTGTAAGCAATCCCAAACTGTACTGCTGTAGGCCCCATTGAGCCACATGTGCATACATGACACACCAGGTAAAAGAGGCTTCAAGACCAATATATCTATGGCATTCATCTTTCACTACATACAACAATCAAAGAAATAATGGGGTCTAACATAAATTTGTTGTATGAAAACAAAATAACCCTAAATTACAATTATGTAATCTAATTAGTGTTCATCTATTTATCCATCCATTTTGCTTTATACTGACTTCCTGCAATCTAAATTCTAAATTAATTCTGAAGATTTGTAGTATGTTTGTTCCCCAGCAACTTTATTTCTATTGAAATAATATTCAAATTATTATTTTTAACTTCTGTGAGAGAAATGGATCATCAACTTATGACTATTTGCAATAATAATAACAATAATAATAATCACTTTTGAACATCTTGTTAATTTCTCATTTCTTTCCCCATCATTCCTTGGTCATTATTGTTATTATTATTGAATTTTTATTGATATCATTGTTATTGTTAAACATCTACTGGTGCATGTTTTATTATTGTCAATCTCCATCTTATATATTAAGAACTAAAACTAACAATATTAAATATGCTAAAATGAAAGGAAGTGAGAGATGTTGGATATAAAGCTTATTTTCATTTTTACTCCAGAGATAGAAGTTGCAGTAACTAGCATGTTTTATTGCCTGTCTTTCAATGACAAATCTTATTTATAGATTATTAAAATGACATTTTTGTTAAAATATATACCTTGCAATTTGAAACTTAATTTTTTTCTTTTAGTATATGCAAAGAGTTTACCACTTAAAAATGGATTAATCTAACTTGTCTCATAAGACTAATGATTGACTTTTCATACAAACATCAGAGCAGTAAATTGTGAAAGAGGAATAATAAAAGTATGGAATGACGGGAAGAATGTGGAGGGATCCTTTTATTATTCTTCCTAAGAGTTAATGCATTTTGTCTATTCCCAAATGAATGTGAAGAGTCAGCAAAACTCAAAAAATAAAATTCCCAGTTGCAACAAACTTGAAGAGGAGTTTTTATTTGCCAGATATGAAACAATATTATAATGTTGTAGTACTTAATATAATGTATTAGCATAGGTATAAACATGTAGCTCATTTATGTAGTAATTCCAGGAATAGATTTTAGAGAAAATGGCAATTTCTATGTGGCAAATGTGGGGAAAGGATGAATTATCCAGTTGACATAATAACATAAATTGGTAATCTGTGTATTAATATGCACAATATTAATTTAAGATCAATTGAAGTTTTAACAACATAGAATATTTTTCTTTTAGAAGAAGATATAGAATAATGTCTTTATAACCTTGGACTAAGTATTTTCTAAGTTACAAAGCTCAAGCACCACATATATAACTGAAGAAGGGAAATATCAGCTACATTATATCAAAAATAAAACCTTTAACCCATTAAATGACACAATACAAAGAAGTGAAAAAAATAGGAGGAAAATATTAACAGATTTATTTATTTATTGTTTTAATATCAACAGATTTAAACTACAAATAATAATCTCTATGCACACACACACAAACACACACACACACACACACATATATGGACAACCACTAGGAAAATAACAAGGTAGAAAGTATTAATTATTGAATCTTTGATGTAATTTAGGTATAAAAAATAAGATACACAAACAGCTATACTCTTAATTTACTGATAAGAGGCATATGCTATAATAATGTCTGTAAGTATAATATCATGTATGCACCTTCTATAATACCAAAACATTATGAAAACAGTTTGCAATGTATTAATTTATCAAATCCATCTTGTCAAGGTATCTTATGACTGTCTCATTGATATTTGTACTTCAATAAAACAAAAATAAAAAAATGAAAAAAATAAAAGAATATGTAATTTCTTTAAAAATAAAGTGATAAGTAAGTTGAAAGAAAATAAAATTTAAGACAGAATGTCAAAAAAAAATTGCAAGTATTGATGAGGATATAGATAAATGAGAAGTCTTATATTCATCCAGTGATAGTACAAAGTGGTACAGTCTATTTGGAGAACAAATCAGAACAATTCAGACAAATGAATATATTGTCCCACTGTAGTATATAGTATATACTAAGAGTTAATGTCTTTTGTTTATCTCCACATTGATATCAAAAGTTAGTAAAACTCAAAGAATCAAATGCCCAGGACAGAAAGATTGAAGAGGATTTTTTAATATATATTAAACAATATTATAATGTTGTAGTAATTAAAATAATGAGGTCCATAGGGAAAAAGTGGGACAATATAAAAATGGGAAAATGATTAAAATTATACATGTTCAGTTTTAAGCACATGAATTTCTCTATATTCTATTTTTGAATAAAATTGAAATTGTACATGCCTCAAATTGATAATGGATAAATCTCACAATAATGAATGAAAAAGCATATTGTGTAGGCTTACACACAATCACTTTTCTGTAAATTCAACAACATGCCAAACTAAATATAAGAAGAATAAGGAAACAATAAACACCAAAATTGGAAATAAAACTACCACTGGAGGTTGGAAGAGTGATAAAATCAGGAAGAGGTACAAAGAGGCTTTAAGAGACTGGTTTATTTCTTAAGCCGTGTAGTGGTCAATTAGTGTCCATTGATTATAATATATTTATAAATATATTTATATGGAAATATTTTATAAAGATAAAATTTAATAGTATATTGTTTTAAAATCTTAATTTTCTCTACAGGTTTGGAAAGATGCCGCCACTCAAATATTTTACTCACTTTCAGTGGCGTGGGGTGGATTAGTTGCATTGTCATCATACAACAAATTTCAAAACAACTGTTTCTCTGATGCGATTGTTGTTTGTTTGACAAACTGCCTCACTAGCGTGTTTGCAGGATTTGCCATTTTTTCTATATTAGGACATATGGCACATATATCCGGGCAAGAAGTCTCTCATGTTGTAAAATCAGGTATCTAGCATTGTATTTTCTCAACTTTCATTTAACATTGTTTTGTCAACTTTAATTTTGTGAATTTACTTAATGTAGCTCATTTATGAAATTCTTATATAGCGTACAGTAATACACATTCATGATTTAAGATATGGCATTTTCATTCTCATTTCTTCTTACATAATTTGTTTTTAATAATGC
This sequence comes from Ctenomys sociabilis, assembly GCA_004027165.1. Lineage (NCBI taxonomy): Eukaryota > Metazoa > Chordata > Mammalia > Rodentia > Ctenomyidae > Ctenomys > Ctenomys sociabilis. Next base: position 26,900 of record PVKA01023258.1, on the reverse strand, counting down.
AATTATTCTTAGAGTATATCGGGGAATAATTGGTTAACAAGCCTCAGTATTTTTAAAATTTTGTTTAATTTTTAATATGTACCCCTTACTGCATAAGTATGAGTTGTGCATTATGTTAAACTTGTCATGCACTATGAGATAGGTAATGCATTCAGAATACAAATTCCCTTATGTGTGTTTGCAGCATTGGATGTAAATTTTATTCATTTACTTAAGTTTTAATATTAATTTATCATTGTATTGTTATTAGCACATGCTTGCAGTCTTATATAAGAAATCCAAAATATGGATCTGAATTTTAAAACATAACAAAATAATATGGAGACTCCAGAGACTTTGGCTGTGTCAACTTTCAGGAACCTGATTAATGAGCATCATAACTTCAATATTATCTCTTAAAGAAGGAAAAACTTGAATCATTTGCACAAAATGGATGCACTTTGAAACCAAAATGTTAAGTAAAATAAATCAGGCACACAATTCATGTATGGTGTGATTTCTCGTATATGAGAAGCACATATGTAAATATAGAGCAAAATAAATGATAGATAATAGGAAATAAAGAGAATGATATTTTCCTAAAGAGGAAGGGTTCAAGAGAGGGATATATAGAGTGAGTATGAGAGGGGAAGGGTGTAAGAAAAGAATTGAAAGTGTTATATACATTTAGCAACGTCTTACAATGGACATAATAGTTACACATAACAAATATGTAAGAGTAAAAATCAAAATTAAACAAAAATAAATAAAATAAACACTAAAGATGTTTAATTATCTGGCTAAACATTCCCAGAAAGATTAGTATAAGATTCTTCAAAAATAGGAATTCCTTATTCAAATTTTATTGTGGCTAGTATCATTGATAGAAATATTGAGGAATGCTAACAGAATGTCAAGATGAGGAGGAACACTGGAAATTTCTAATTTCCAATTCCTCTGAAAAGATCAATGCCCAGAAATATTACCTATGTCATTCATGAGCCAGAATATTTAGGAAGTGATGGAGTTTAGACTAGAAGCTTACTTTTAGAAATCATAGCTAGTTCTCTGCAAAGTTAGAAAAACTGAAATACTCAAAACTGAAGAGCCCATAAGAGTAGGATAAAAAAATCTCTAATAGTTACAGCAAATGGAAAACTTCTGTGTGCAAGTTTTGCAGGCATCCATAAACCATTAAAACGACAATACTGAGTGATTCTGAAAAGAAAGATTTGAAAAGAAAGATGAAGACATCAGTTTAGTGAGATATGTATATCTTTCCAGATAGTGTGATTCTTTTAGAACTTCTAGCCTAAGATTAAGTGACCTGATTTAGGTTTTTAGTGCTTAAGACAGCTGTTCTTCATCAATCTCAAAAAACCAAATTTGGGGCAAGGGAGATGGCTCAGTGGAACAAGTGCTTTCCTGGCAAGTGCAAGGGTCTGAGTTCATTCCCCAGATCCACCAAAGAAAATTGGTTAGCCATACCTTAAAATAGTTAAATTTCTTATGTGAAAAATGTTTCACATATAGAATTTATCTCACTAGCTTAATTCATGTCATATGCTTACATTATCATATTATATAATATCAGAAAACAACCAAGTTAAATATTTTAAAAAGCAAAAGGGAGATAGCTGATAAGGATTGTATAAAATGGATTATACTTGAAGAATGAGTTTTTTGTACTTTTTTAATTTTTAAAAGGATAAACTTGAATCATTTGTAGGGAAATGGATTCATCTTGAGACAGTAATGCTAAGGGAATAAAGTAGAAACACAAGCTTAAATATTGCATGGATTCTTTTGTAGCAGAGCCCCAAATATAAGCACATTAAATCTAAAAATAAATGACAAGTGACAGGAAACAGAGAGAAAGACACTTTGTAAAAAGGAAGGACATAGAAGGTAGGAGACAGTGGAGGGAAGGGGACAAATAAAGAATTAAGATGTGCTATGTGCATGTAGAGCTCACTATGGTGAGTGTAATCCTTATGTGCTGAAGAAATGTGCTAATAAAAATTTGAAAATACAATGAAGATAAAAAAATGTGAATTTTCCTGGCAACTAACCTAAAACACTGTTTTTTAAGGCTTTGATTTGGTATTCATTGCCTATCCAGAAGCTCTAGCCCGAATCCCAGGAGCTCCATTTTGGTCCATATTATTTTTCTTCATGCTTGTGACTTTGGGTCTTGATTCCCAGTTTGCATCTATTGGTAAGTAGTATGTACTTTCAGTGTGAGCAAAAACTTTACATTTTATTCATGCACTGTTGAATACCTTTTTCTAACTTCAATTACATGCTATAGCTGCTACTCTCAAAATGATCTTTCTGAATTTGTTTTAAATTTACAAAGGTACATGTATTATTACATTTGTCTCAAATATATTTAGAAAATAAATTGTTATAGGTGAATTTGAAATCTCTTGTCTTCTATATTTCTTTCACCAGTTTAATTCATATGTGTTCCTAGAGTCAACCATCATTGTGGATTATACTTTGTTCAGTCCATGTTTGCAGATGTTATTTGTATACCCATGAATAACATAAAATTTAAATATTTCATATTTAAGTGAATGTGAAATGTGAAGTTACATGGCATGTAAATTGATTTGATAGTTATTTTATATACATTGTGAATCCATAACCATGTAAATCAATTTCATTTACTATCTTGGGCAATATTGATGAGTATTGGTATTTTTTGTTAATTATATACATTGCCAAAATGGCTATCTTATTCATGACTCTACTTACACACGAGAGTTTTACCTAAGATACAAATCTAGAAAGTTCTGAAGTAATTTCTATCGTATTATTCTCTTACATAAAAAATACTGTCATGGTTTATGCTATTTATATGGTGAAGTTCACATTCTTCTGGTTGACTTTCAAAGCTCTGAAAAATCACAAATGTATATCTTAATCCTTTCATTTATATGTCCTTCTGCTGAGACAGTTCCCTATTTAATGATTACATTTACTTTTTAAACGCAGAATGTCTTTCATCTCTATGTGCCTTATTTTTGTTTTGTTTATTTGGTTATTTTCTATATGCATCTTACTAAAACAGTCACTTGATTTAAGTCCTATGAGAATTCTTCCTTCCCTATAATTCTTCTTCAAACTACTGCTCCCCTCAAGTCTGGTTACTTAGTTGCCATTAGTAAAAAAACAAAAAAAAATTATAAAAGAGAATTAAAACAAATATGGCTGCTTCTGATTTTTCATTAAAATAAACAAGTGTTCACTGTTAAGAGAAAGGATTGTATGGGTTATGTTAAATCAGTATTTTTCTCTATATACTTGTAATGGAAGTTTAAGTCGTTTGCAACTTGTGATGGTTGAAAGTTGAATTCTGTGATTATCTTTATTGAGGTGACATATAACATGCCACATTTTTTCCTCCAAAGAAACAATTACAACAACAATCCAAGATTTATTTCCCAAATTAATGAAGAAAATGAGGGCTCCTGTAACTTTGGGATGCTGCTTAGTTTTGTTTCTCCTTGGCCTTGTCTGTGTCACAAAGGTATATTACAACTTTTTTTCATAGATAGATATTAGTTATAAAAATACTTTAAAATGTAAATCAATGGAATATTAATGAAACATACATGATCTACTTGGATCAAGTTTTTCCAAGTTTTAGTTAACTTTTCTAACATATAACTTTGTTAGTAACTATATTGTGTAGAATAAGATGTGCAGTAATAACAACTTCCCCAAACATAATAGTATCAGATACTTTAAATGTGTAGGGTTCTTAGAAGTTACCAGAAAATACACAGAAAGGACAAACACTTTTGTAAACCAACTCTTCTAAATGACTGTCGACAATGTAAGATGTTTGATATATAAAATACTCTGTCTTATATTTAATAGAAATGAAACTAAATGTGTTAAATTCAAATTAATTGGTCCTATTTTATCACTTCATCAAACATAAAAATAATTAAAATATTTTCAGAAATAATCATTTTTTATTGTTGTTAGAGTGGAATTTATTGGGTTCGTGTTATTGACCACTTCTGTGCTGGATGGGGAATTTTGATCGCAGCTATCCTGGAAATAATAGGAATCATCTGGATTTATGGTAATTCATGATTGGAGAATAACTTAAATATTATACCAATATTGTTTATTTTTATTATTTTATATTTATATAATTGTAGTATTTATATAATTGTATGTTGCATTTTAAGTATAATTGCAATTACACTATTATAATGTTAAAGTATAATGTATTTAAAAAAATGAAGAAATTGATTGCAGATATAGGCTTCACTGTAGTTGACAGTGTGTTTAGATATAGAAAGATAATTTACATGACGATGATTTGAGGAAATGGTGAACATTACCACTGCTATTGTTTTCTTTAGGAGGGAATAGGATCATTAAAGATATAGAAATGATGATTGGAACAAAGAACTGGATATTCTGGTTATGGTGGAGAGTTTGCTGGTTTGTCATTACACCAGTCCTGTTGATTGTAAGTTAAAAATACATCATTAACTTAGAAACAATAATCTATTTAAATGTTTCTGAAATAGAATTGGAGAATAGTTGACATTGAAAACAGTAAGAAAAAGGAAGCTTGTAAATGAATGATTTTAGGATTTGTAGTGTTTATGGCTACTGCCAAAGTGTCTAAATTAAAATGTTTTGCAATATTATTTTTCAGGTGATGGGTGAGCCTCTTATAGACTCAAAAGTAGCAAATAAGTTGACATTTATTAATAGGAAAAATACAAAATGAGTCTTTTCTGTCTCTAAAAGATATACTGAAATCATTGACCATGAAGATCTTAATCTGTTTCCCTTTCCAGCAAATACAAACACACATAAAATCAAGACAACATCTTTAGGCAGTTCCTTTTAAATATTGTGATTGTTAATAGGTAATACATTTTTCTATTTATCATGGATGATTTTAGTTTCTGAAATTACAAGAAGAAACTCACAAACGTCAATGGTTTTATGTTGATAAATTCAACAATTGACACTATTCAGAATCTGAAGAAAATGAATGATGACTTATTGAAGAGACATGAAGTATTCAGATAACAGTTCAAGAAGCGAATGAATTAAATCCTAAATCCAGCACTTCATGGGATGAAAAAGTGCTGTGGACCAGAATTTGTGGTGGGGCTCTGGTAGTTGCAAAATTTCGTATATTTTGGCCTCATTCTCTTCATGTTTCAAAGCTTTTCCTAAAAGAGAATATTAAGTAAATTTATTTAGAACTTACTTCACATCAGAAGCTTTTGATTGCTTTTATGAGGTGTTAGTTTTTATGTAAGTTTTAGAATTACAAGATCTGTTTCGAGTAATGCATAGTTTGGCCTTGGATATGATGGATTAAAATATTTAGATTTTCCATATTCTCACTAATGTCTCCAATAATGCCACCAATTGTCATTTTCCTTAATTTACAATTTTTTTTGTCCTGGGGATTGATCTCAGGATCTTGTGTCTCACAGGTAGGTCCCTTAAGCCACTGAGCTATCTCCCCAGCCCTTAGAAATTTATATAATAAGCCCCTTATCAACCTACAGGATCCCACAAGATTTCTTTTCTTTTTTTACTTATTATTTTAATTTTCTTTTATTTTGAAGAGCAAAAACAAGCACAAGAAAAGAAAAGGCAAAGACAGAAACAGGATAACATATAGCAATACATACGTTATAGATTTTCAAAATAAGAAGAGCTTATCAACAGAGATTGATATATTATCTATTTTTATCATTATGTCTGTTCTCAGATTAACATATATAGTTATACAAGATGGGAAATATGGCTGAATATTATCACATGCTTTCAAGAAGTCTTAATTTTTTTTCTCATCTTTCATTTACACATATCACCTTCTTAAAAATACTTTAAAGAAAGTATATTACTAACTGATATTACATTAGGAGCATTACAAATTTGAAGAACAAAATGACAGGTATTTCAAGCATCGTTTTATTTTAGCATTACACATTGCTGTCCTCGGTGTAGTTGCTTAGTGTACAGATACTATCATACAGAGTTGACTGACAAGGTGAGAATTCTACCCATTAACTGCTATTTTCAAAAACATGATGGAAATTCTTAGGACTGTTGCCTTATTTCATCTTGTATACATAAATGTATGGTTTTGCCCCTACCTTATTCCCTAACTTTTATCCTTTCTCTCTCTTCGTTGTTTAACCTTTAGGTTCTCTTTCTTTCAATTTCAGTGTGTTATACCTTTCAGTTTTTATTTCTTCTTTTGAGTTCCTACACTGGGGAGACAATACAATATTTACACATGTGGGTCTGGTTTATTTCACTTACGAGTATAGCTTCAAGTTGCAACCACTTACCTGCAAAAGCTTCAAGTTTTTTTAACTTTTTTCATTTTCTCATTACTTAGTCCAGACTGACATTGAACTTGCTTAGGTAGGAGAGTGGCATTGAACTCATGGCAGTCCTCCTGTCTCAGCCTCATGAATGTTGTCCAGCCCCATTAAACCTCCTAATCAGCTAGTTTTTCACTAATTTCATGAGTCTTACATTAGGATTTACTTTAAATGCAAAAATACAAAATATGAATAATACATATTGCAAAATACTTTGTATAAAGTTAAATATATTAGGATTAAAGCACCTACTTAGGAAGATGCAATGCAGGGACTTGGGTTCAATCCCCAGTGTGGTGTGCTGGCCCTGCCCCTGGGGCTTGCTGAGATGGATTGAAACTGGGCATGGTGGTGGGCGACTATAATCCCAGATCTTTGGGAGGCTGAACACAAGCAGATCACTATAAGTCCGATCTAGTAGTGACACCCTGAACATCCTGTAGACCCTTACCAAAAAAAAATACTATATATATATATATATATATATATATATATATATATATATATATATTTGACTCCACTGCTGTTCTTTCATTTTCTGATAATTATGTACTACTGTGGTAATTGTGAAATAACTTTATTTTTTATTTATTTATTTTGCAGAACCAGGTACTAAACTCAGGTACTTGCACTTGCCAGGGAAGCGCTTATTCCACTGAGCCATCTCCCTGGCCCCTGAAATAACTTTAAATTATATAAATAAATTAACAGATTTAATACAATCATATCTTTTTTATTTTTATATATTTTTGTATTAGGGACAGGGTGCAGGTTCTCACTGCATAGATCGGACTTGTAGTGATCCTCCTGTTTACAGCCTCCCAAGGCTGGGATTGTAGGTGTGCACCACTAAGCAGTCTCAATCCCCTTTCAGCGCGCCCTGGGGCAGGGCCTGCAAGGCAAACAGGGGGACCAAGCTCCTGGCCCCTGCGTCTGCCTAAGCAGGTGCTTTAATCCGTTGAACTATTTGGACAGCCCTATTGCATCCATATCTAAAATTGCACTTTAATTCTTGTCCATAAATATTGTCAGAATCTATTATGCTTTCTTTTTCTTTTTTTTTCTGTTTACTAAAACAAAGCTATATTTATAGCAATTACTATGGGATTTTTCAGTTCTTTTATATTTTGCTTTGCAGATTTTAAACTAGTTTTAATGACTCAATGTGTCTATTAGGTTCTTAAAAATATTTTTATGACCTGCATTTAATGTGATTTCATTTATTTATTTTTTAAAGAATAAAAAATGGTGATAGAAAAAAAGAAGTTTTAGAAATGATTCAAAATTTCTCTAAAGTAATAGGAATTCAACAATAGTTGTTGTATTGCATCATTCCATCTTCAAATTAGCTCTTCAGGTTACCAGATATAAATGTGCAAACCTGGTTTAAAGAAAACAACAAAAATAACAAAAAAGTTGTAAATAATTCAAAGAAAAAAAAGAATACAAAGACAAAAGATTTAAATTAACTGGTCCTTTCAAAAGACCATCAGAAATTGTCAGTAAAATTATCTAAACTATTCTGCATATATATCTAAAGTATTTTTCTATTTAAGGTTCATATTTTTTGTGCTACTTGCACTTAGTTTATTTATTCCTCAATAAGAGCTTGGAAGTGAGGTGTGCTTTGGTACAAATGCTCCAGTAGTTTGTGTATAAATTCCTGCATACTTTTGAGGTAATGAAATAGGTGCTTTGTGTAGTGAAAAGTAATAGAAAAAACTGCTAAATAAGGAGACAATTGTGTCCAGGAAAAAAGTAGTTTTACATTCTTGTTAATGCTGAATATTTAATTATGGAGTACAATAAAAACATTTTATTATAAAGGAAAGATCATTTCCCCCGCATGCATAACCAGTAGTGAAGTTATTAGATCAAATTTTAATTCTATTTTTAACATTTTGAAGAATTTTCATACTGGCTGCCATAGTTGCTGCACTAATTGATATTGTTACCAACAATTTTCAAGGGTTTGTTTTTTTTCCACATGCTGCTAGTAATCATATTCTTGAGGATATCTCTAAGGCATTTGAAATCAGAATGTCAATGAGACATGTGCATTCTCCTACTCATTATAGCTCTGTCCCCATAACCAGGAAATAGAAACCACCAAATTGTCCATTGAGTGATGAACAGATAAATACAGTATGGTACATATACAGAAAATGAATACTATTTAGCTATAAGAAATGAAACCTTGTCTTTTGCAACATGAATGGAACTGGAGATCATTATGTTAAGTAAAATAAGCAGGCACAGAAAGACAGTATGACATGGACTTATTCATATGTAGAATCTAAATATCTGATCTCATAAAATTTCAGAGCAGAATGGTAGTTTACCAGGGGTAGCAGAGGGTAAGGTGGAGATGAAAGGGGGAGATTGATTAAGGCATACTAAGTTACTGTTAGGTAGAAGCAAGAACTTCTAATGTGCTATTGCATAGTATGGTCATTATAGATAAAAGTAATGTACTATATATTCCAAAAAAGAGAAACAATTTTGAAATTTCCATCATAAACAAACAATGCTTGAGAAAATAGATGTTCAATCTTAAACATTGCACAATGTGTCCATATATCAAAACAACACACAATGTTCTCATTAACATGCACATTTTATGCTTTTATTTACAAATTATAAATAAAAGAAAAATTAGTTTAAATGAAAAAAGAAAGTTGAAAGCTTTGTAATTCTCAATAACAGGATGGAGAAAGATAGGAGGGAGGGAAGTGAATGGAATGAAGATGGGATATGTATATGTCCCAACTCTGCATGAGTGTATCTATTATGTACCACAAACATGTACTCTGTTAATAATAGAAAAGGGAAAAGAAAAGGCGACTTCATAATGAAGTAGCTCACATTTATTTTACTTTCAGTCTGCTACATCAGCAAGTATTTTATTGAAATATACTGTACATTGACCAAGTGTTCATGTATCTTATAAATATATGGAAATATTAATTTTCACAGAATTTATTTGTTTAAAGACAAATTATATGTTCTTCATTTCATTTGGTTAAAATCTGGCCTGGTATTTGATTTTTTTTTTTTGTATTTTCATTGTAATAGTTTTGAAAATTATTTCTTAGGAATTGAATCAAATTGCTAATTATATATACACTTTAGTCATTAGCTTTCTTCATATTTTATTTTCATAGGCAATTTTCATTTGGTCATTGGTCACATTTAATAATCCTGACTATGCTGGCATTCCATACCCTAACTGGGCCATTATCCTTGGATGGTGCATGATTATATTTTGTATTATTTGGATTCCAATTATGGCTGTCACACAAATAACTCTGGCCAATGGAACTATCTGTCAAGTAAGAAATTTAAATTTTTAGTGGTATGTAAAAGTACTTTTGATAAAAATAAAGATGAATTTACTTATACGGCAGTAATGTTAGATTATATGAGATCATATGAAATCAAATTAATCAACCTTTCCTCTGTCTATTTCTATATTAGATATAATCATCAGTTACTAATGCATAACCTTGTTTCCTATGTGTATACAAATGTCTCCTGGTATTATCCTATATGCTCCTTTTGAAAGGAGTCTGGTCTGGCTAGTTGCTGTATCTAAAGGCTCTATTATAGTGCTTAGAGTGTAAGTTATGTCTTTGTATTTGTACTGAGTTGTCCTTGAAAGTGTCATGAATTAATGAGTATATATATATATATATATATATATATATATATATATATATATATATATATGCTCATTAAAAGTCCTAATGATGTGTCCAAGTCATTTCTTTTCTTTTTTTGGAGGAACCAGGGATTGAACTCAGGCCCTTGCTCTTGCCTGGCAAGTTCTTATTCTACTGAGCTACCTCCCCAGCCCCTCCAAGTCTTAATAGTGTTTTTAGGTTGGTTTATATTTTGGTTTTGGTGCTAAGGATCAAACCCAGGGCTTCCAGCTTGCTAGGCAAGCATTCTACCACTGAAGTAAATCTCCAGCCCCAGTTTGTTTAGATTGGAATGAAATAGATAAATACTAATAATTCTTTCTTCAGAGTCTTACAGTGGTAGAGTTGATTATGACACCTTGCTAGAAAAATGACAAGGTAGGCTGAGGATTTTTACTAGAATACATTCTTAACGTCATAGAATAATGGGTTTAAATCAGCTGTTTGGCCCACCAAAGAAGGGATTTAAATGAAAGTTTCACACTGGATATCCCTTTCTGTGGTGCTAAAACACATCTCACAACCACTACTTTAAATCCTCACCTCACTTTCACCATAAATGTTTGAGAGTACAGTGAAGGTATCTATGGGGACACTGTTACTCTAATGGGTTCATATATCTCCTTCTGAAATAACTTACATCCACAGCCATTGTGGTAGAGTAGTACAATTCTACTGAAAATTAATTAGGAATGATTTATTTGATTGTAATTTCTTTTCAGTAGACTATTACTTACTAAGAATTAATCTTCAACTTACTTTTTATGATTCTTAGTTCAATGTTGTCATGAAATAAACTTAAAATTTTAATGAGCGTATAATTCAATACTGAGTGATTTATAGACTATAACACTTAAATTAGTAAGAAAATTATCTTTCACTTTGCCTTTTAGCGCATTGTAAGCTGCATCAGACCAGCTTCTACCTGGGGTCCATACCTGGAACAACATCGTGGGGAAAGATATAAAGACATGGTAGGGCCTATTAGAATACCTACTGACCATGAGATACCTACTATTAGTGCTGCTGAACATTCCAAATGAAATATAATTTTAAATGATATGTGTTTGTTGCATAATGTGATTTTTTTTAGAGTAGTGGAAAATTGTATTTATTTGTATGTTGAGTAGAAAAATAAGCACTCTGTGTTCTCAGTATGACAGATATTTTTCTCACTTAAGCAGGAATGTAATATGAAATGTGAATTTATTAATGTTTAGCAACAATGTTATATTTCTTTTAAGATTTGTTAGCTGTACAATACACACATAACTATTTCACAATTAAATTTTGAATGCCATAATGTTTTACTAATGTATTGAAACTTTGTTTGAACGGATTATTTAGAAAATAGCTTTATTTGAGGGCTTGAGAGATAGCTCAGTGGTCTAAGCACCTGCCTGGAAAGCGCAAGGATCCGAGTTCAATCCACAATACCACCTGCCATGCTGGCCCCGTGTCATGACCTCTACCCAAACCTGGCACGGTGGTCCACGCCTGCAATACCAGCAAAGGGGAACCTGATAAAGGAAGATCACGATGATTTTGAGCTGCATAGCAAGACTGTACAAAATGAGTAAATAAATGATTTTTTAGAACAGAAAATATTGTTTACTATGCAAGTTTGAAAAGTATTCTTTGATTCTCTTCTGTTAAGGCACAGTCTGCATGCTTTCTCAAGTTAAAGGAAAATGCATCAGTGTAAAAATAAGTGTTTTATGGAACTAAACGCACTGTGTAAATGAGTGATATAGTTTAATGTTTTTGACACAAATATTTTTTAAAATTTCATGCATTGGTGATATATTTCTATGTGAGTTGTGTTCTTTACTAATTTAACAGCTATGTTCTTTACTGACAAAGACTGAAATCATAAAGGTAATAAAGATCCTTTAACAAGGGATAAATCTAGAAAATAAAATAAAGTTTTCAAGTTTTGAATAATTCTTTCTTTATATCACTGTCTTCTTTCTTTAGGTTATATGCTGACGAATGCTCTCAAACAACTAATTTCTTTTGTGTTTCACAAAATTAAGAGCACTTCATTATATTCTATAAACTTTAGTTTTGCTTTCACACAGGATATTAACAAAATGTTAATGATACAATAACTTTCATTTTATCAAGTATTTTATGATGGTGCTATACAATGACACGTCAAGAAAAGTGATTTTGTCTTCTGTGAGTTATGGCTTATGGAGGAAATCACCTATTTACATCCTAGTATGAAATAAACTTGCAGATTGTCAAAAGTGAAGGTCTTATGATCTTGTTTACTTATAGATGATACTGTAATATATCATTAATAGCTTACACTTATTTGTATATCATTGGCTTAAATATCATAAGGTACAGTGATAAGTATTGTGTAAATATATTGGTTTAAATGTCATAAAGTACAGTGATAAGTATTGAGTAAATATATAAAGAATATTTGTATAATTCATAAAGTTCTTATCCTAGACTTCCAGAAATTAAAACATTAATATTATATGTAATATTGTATATTTGTGTATGTACATACATTTTTAGGGAGCAAGTCTAAAGTCTAATGCTAATGCCAAATGATGATATAAAACAAAAACATCTAAGAGCTACATGAGTTGTGGCTGTGCTTGGCAAGGAAAAGTAGGAAGAAAAGTTTATCTTCTATTTTAAATTGTGTTTTCTCTTCATGTTGATTACACAAAAAAAGAATAAAGATTCAGGCATTTAAAATTTTTATTTGACTGCCTGATCCACCCCAGTCCTCCCTGCCCTGCAACTGCCTGGGGCCCCTGCCCCCAAAACCACGGAGCAAGAGAGAATTTGTGTGACACTTCTGGCCCCTGATCCACCTGAGCCTGGCCCAGTGACTGTATGGGAGAGCTTCTATGCTTCCCGGTGCTCCATGATCCAGGGGCACAATAGAGGGGAACCACAGGTTCACAGTTATGCCAGAAGGGGTGCAGCAAAAAGGAGCTCAACACAATAGCTAGATACAGGCCAGGCATAATTGGATAATCTCAAAGTTAATAGATAGGCATCCGAATCTCATTATGTGCAAAGGGTGCAACTGCACCAAAGCTCTACATCAAAGGTCAGAGGTCAGTGTCATACAAAATGACAAAGACAAGGACTAAAGTACAATCTCAGGCCTTGAGCCCACCAATAAGTGCAGAGGACACTAGCTCAGCTGAAATGAATGAATTAACAGAGTCAGAAGCAAATAAACAACAGCAGGAAGGTAAAGAGGAACTCAAAGCAGAAGTAATTTCTGAAATAAAAAAGAATTCTTTGAAATCATAGCATCTGAAGTAGAGAATCAATTATGGAAATATATGGAGGAAACACAATTTGGAAAATACCCTGCAGAAAAGGAATTAATAGCTACCTCTAAAGAAGACATTGATTTAAAAAATGTATGGGAGATTAGAAATACGACGGATTGTTTGAATGAGCAATACAGGAAAGAAAAAGAACACATGAAACAGAGTCAAAGAGATATAGAAGAATGTAAAATCTCAATCATAAGTCTGAAAGACTGTGAGTGAAAGCGAAGCAAGGGTTTCAGATCCTGAAGATACTGGTGGAGTTAATGAAAAGGTGAGAAAGGATCTCGTAAAAACAATGAGGATGCAGAAAAAAATAATCCATCACTTGCAAGATGATGCCACGATGAACAATATGAGATTAACTAGCATCAGTGAGAAAGAAGGATTCAATACAAATGACATAGTAATAGCAGAAATCTTCCCAAATATGAGGAAACAATATAGCATTCAGGTAACTGAAGAATACAAAATGTCAAATAACTTCAACCCAACTAAAAACACACCGAGACATAATAGTCAAAATTCCAGAAATCCAACACAAGAATAATATACTGAAAGCCACTAGAGAAAAGAAGCATATCATATTCAAAGGAAAAACTATAAGAATTATAGCCAACTTCTCTACACAAACCATGAAGGCAAGGAGAGCATGGAGCAAGAAACTCCAGCCCAGACTACAGCAAAACTCTCTTTCAAGTTTCATGGAGAAACAAAATACTTCCATGAAAAAGAACAACTAAAGAATTTCATGATGACAAAGCCATCCCTGCACAGGCTACTGAAATATGTTCTAGAGAGGGACCACAATGACCAGAACTCCATGAATGAGGACAGAAGGAATGCACTAAATAGGTCAAACAATTAAACATAGGACAAAAAGGAGAAAGAACAGCAGGTAAATAACGTGACAATAATAAATCAAAACATTTCAATTATAACTATCAATGTAAATAGATTCAATTCACAAATTAAGAGAAATAGACTGGCACAATGGTTGGAGAAACAAAACCCAACAATATACTGTATACAAGAAACACACTTAAATCAAAAAGACATTCATAGGTTTAAAGTCAAAGGATGGAAAACAGTACTATCTGGCCCAGCACCTCAGAAAAAAGCAGGAGTAGCAATTCTGTGCTCAGACAGTTTCAATTTCAGACCAAGAATGATAAAGAAGGCCAGTATATATTTAGCTAGGGGAAAAGTTCAAGAGGAAGAGGTAACACTCATAAATATTTATGCACCAAAACAGGAGCACCCAACTATATAAGACAAATCATAATGAACTGAAATATCTAATATCCAAGAACACAATCTCAACAGGAGACCTTAAACATCCCCTTATCTCAAAAGATAGGTCATCTAGACAAACAATTAACAAAGAAGTAGAAAAACTGAAGCAACGCTTGTACCAGGCAGACATATACAGTATTCCACCAAACCACAGCTGAATACACAACTTTTTCAGCTGCACAGGTGTCATTTTCTAAAATAGACCACATACAAGTCCATAGGTCACGCTTAAGGATATGCAAGAAAACAAATTATCCCATGCATATTATCCAACCACAGTGTAATGAAACTGTAAATAACAAAAGAAATGAGAAAAATCCCCTAAATACATGTAAATCAAACAGCACACTACTCAGCAATCAATGGGTCAGACATGAAATTAAACAAGAAATTCAAAAATATCTACAATTAAATGAGAATTCACCCATGACTTACTGGAATTTATGGGATGTGATGAAAGCAATTCTCAAAAGAAAAATCATAGCTATGAACTCACAGACTAGGAAAAGAAAGGGGAGCAGAAAAACACACTAATGTTGCACCTCTGACATCTAGAAAAGGAAGAACAAACCAAATCCAGAGCCCAAAGATGGGAAGAAATCATAAACATTAGATCTGAAATTAATTCAATTGAGATGAAGAACACACTTCAAAGAATCAATGAATTAAAATGTTGTTTTTTTTTTTAAACAGTAAATAAAATTGATAAGCCTCTAGCCAACTTCATCAAGAAGAGGAAAGAAAACCTTGAAATACAAGCAAGAAGGAATGAAAAGAGTGAAATCATCACAGACCAGTGGAAACTCAAAAGATTATCAATAGCTACTTTGAGAATCTATATGATCACAGAATAAAAGACACAGAAGAAATGGACAGATTCCTTGAAAGGTACAAATTGCCAAAACTGAATCAACAAGATATAACAACTCTCAATAACCCAATAACAGCCAATGAAATACGAAATGTAATAAAAAGCCTACCAACAAAGAAAAGTCCAGGTCCTGATGGATTCACAGCTGAATTCTACAAGAAATTTATAGAAGATATAATCCCCACACTCCACAAACTGTTCAATGAAATTGTAAAGGAAGCAGTCTTCCCAAAACCATTTCTGGAGGCAAGTATTATGCTGATTTAAAAGAAAAGGAAAGACACAGCTAAAAAAGTGCACTACAGGACCATCTCCCTTATAAAAATAGATGCAAAAATCCTAAATAAAATTTTAGCAAAGAGAATACTGCAACTCATTAAGAAGATCATACACCAGGACAGGTAGGATTCAACCCTTGGATGGAAGGATGGTTCAATATTAGAAAATCTATAAGTGTAATACACTATATTAATAGACTGAAATTGAAGAAGACAGGATCATCTCAATTGACGCATAAAAATCTTTTAACAAAGTACAACAGTCATTCATGTTCAAAGTCCCACAAACAATTGGACTAGAAGGCCTCTACTTCAATTTGATAAATGTCATCTTTGACAAGCCAACAGCTAACATAATATTAAACAGAGAAAAACTGAAAGGCATTATTCCTAGACCTGGTACAAGACACGGATGTGTTCTATCACCCCTCCTATTCAATATAGTGATGGAATAATTAGCAAAAGCCATTAGAAAAGAGGGAGAAACAGAAGGAATAACAATAGGTAGAGAAGAAGTTAAATTATCACTATTTGCAGATGACATGACACATTAGTTGGAAGACCCAAAAATCTCCATCAAGAAGCTACCGGAATTGATACACAAATCCAGTAGCATAGCAGGATATGAAGTCAATACTCAAAAGTCAATGACATTCCTGTGCACAGATAAAACAAACACACTGAGAAGGAAATTATACCAACAATAACTTTTACAACAGCACCATAGAAAATGAAATATCTTGGAATTCACTTAACCAAGAAAGTCAAAGACCTTTTCAAGGAACATTATAGCACCCTAAGAAAAGTGATCATAGAGGACTGCAGAAAATGGAATGATATTCCCTGCTCCTGGACAGGAAGAACCTACATCCTGAAGAAGGCCATGCTTCCAAATTTGTTGTACAGAATTAATGCAATTCTTATCAAACTGCTGCCAGCATGCCTCCTAAACCTAGAGAAATCATTCCTAAAATTTCTTTGGAACCAGAAAACATGTACAATATCAAAGGCAATACTGGCCAACAAAGACAAGGCAGGAGGCATCACAATTCCTTACTTAAAATTATAGTACAAAGCTTCTTTGTTAAAATCAACTTGGTATTGGCAAGAAAATAGACCTGAAGATGAATGGAATAGATCAGAAGATGCAGAGGCCTCTGGGAACACACTCAGGCACCCGCTCTTCGAAAAAATGGGCCAAACATAGTTAGTGGTAGGAAACTAGTCTCTTTAACAAATGGTGCAGGAAAAACTCACTCTGTACATGCCAAAAACTAAAATTTGACCCACGTCTATTACCATGTACTAAGCTAAAGTCAAAATGGATTAAAGATCTAAACATTAAAACAGAAACAGTCTCCTCGAACAGAAAGTAGGAGGAACTCTTGAAGACATAGAGGTAGGGAAAGAGTTCATGAACAAACATATATTCGCACGGGAAGCACTTGAAAGAATCAACAACTGGGATCAACTTTTCTTAAGGAGCTTCTGCCTGTCAAAAGAAATTGTCAATAGAGTGAAAAACAACCCACAAACTTTGAAAAAATCCTAACTAATAAGCAATCAGACAGAGGACTACTGTCTAGAATATATAAAGAACTAAGATATAACAGGGCCCTCAAATTTAAAGACCCAATTCAGAAATGGGCATCTGAGATCAATACACACTTCTAAGAGGACGAAATTAAAGAAGCAAATAAATATATAAAAAAATGCTCCACATCACTAGCCATCCTTGAAATGCAAATAAAAACAACACTGAGATACCAACTCACTAAAGAAAGAGTGGATATCATAAGGAAATCAACCAGCAACAAATGTTGGAGAGGTTGTGGAGAAAAGGGAACACTTCTCCACTGCTGGTGGGAATGTAGACTGGTACAACCAATGTGGAGGTCAGTGTGGAGACTCCTCAAAACAATAGGACTAGAAATCCCATTCAAGCTGGCTATCCCACTACTGGGAATTTTCTCAGAGGAACTGAAAACATTGTATCATAGTGATATATGTGCTCCTACATTTATAGCAGCACAATGTGTGATAGTAAATTCTTGGAAACAACCAAGCTGTCCCTCACATGAGGGATGGGTGAAAAATATGTGGTATTTCTATATAATGGAGTATTACACAGCTATTAAGAATGATAAGTTTGAAGCATTTATACTGCAATGGATGCCATTTGAACATATACTCATAAGTGAAATAAACCAGACACACATGTGTAAATATTGTATAGTCTCCCTAGTATAATAAGCAAAAAGTAGAAATACAAAAGGAAACGTACAACAAGAACTAAAATCAATTGAGTCAGATAAGGTTAAGTGAATGGCATATGCTGCAGGATACTAATCAGCTTTTCTTCTGGATGGTTAACAACCTAATTTCACAAATCAGTGTTGGAGAAATAGAAGAGGCACAAGGCCAGCCAACATTTTGGCCCTAGACTTTCAAGGTCAGCAAAGACTCAGGACATAGGAGAACCTGTACTGCAACATCATGAAACTCAGTTGAGCTCCAAATTTCCTGAACAAGGAGATTATGGAGCCACAGAGGAAAGAGATTGAAGTTCTATAGTGTGCCTGGAGAGAGTCACATGGAGAGAAAACTTTCTCTCAGGATCTCACAGAGAGCAAACTGGTCAAGCACTGGCCATGACTCATCTACATAGATGACACAGATAAAGGATCTACAGAATAATGTACAGGACTACAAGATAAACCCTGAGAGGACTTCACTGACCACATAAGAAACATAAAGTACATGTGTTGGTATATAGGTCTTTCTCTAGGTCTTAACCATCCAGCAAAAAAATATTAAAATGAAGTGTTCATCATGGGGCCATAATACTAAGCTGAGCTGTAAATGGCTATGGCTGACAACTTCTTTGAATAACTCACTATTGTTGTGGAAAGCTGGACTGTGTTGGATTGTGTCATCGAGTTCAGGCACTTAAATTAGTTGAATGGCAATGGAGTGCCCATCTTTGCCAGGTGTAGACGAAGGGGTATAGAAAGTAAGAATCATGATGTGTGTGTATGGACAGTACAGTTGGGATAGATAAAGCCGTGCTTCTACAGAATTCTATGAGAGGCAAGATCTGCACTAATGGTGGTTGGACAGGATATTATGTCGGCTTCTAGTACTATGGACAACCATTAGGAAAATAACAAGGTAAAAAGTATTAATTATGGAATGTCTGATGTAATTCCGGTATAAAAAATAAGATACACAAACAGCTACACTCTATTTATTGATAAGAGACATACGGTATAATAATGTCTGTAAGTATAATATCATGTATACACCTTATAGGATACCAAAACATTATGAAAAGTTTGCAATGTATTAATTTATCAAATCCATCTTGTCAAGGTGTCTTAAAATATCTCATTGATAGTTGTACTTCAATAAAACAAAAAAAATAAGTGAATAAGTAAGTAAGTAAATAAATAAATGCTATGTAAAAATAAATAAATAAATATAATGCCTATTTCTTAAAAAAGAAATATAAAGAGTAAGGTGTAACAGTAATTAAAAAGAATTTAGTTAGATAGCGTAAATTGAACTGCATGTGTTGTAGCGAAATAATCATCTTCTCTTTTGGATGGTTAACAACCTAAGTTTACAGAACAAAAATTGGAGAAATGGATGGGCCAGAAGGTCAGCCAAGATTTTGGCCCTAGCATTTGAAGGTCAGTGAAGACACAGGACTTAGGGGAACCTGTAGTGTTACATCATGGAACTCAGTTTTGCCCCAAATTTTCTGATCAAGGAGATTATAGAGCCATAGAGGAATGGAATCAATGATGTATAGTGTGCCTAAGGATAGTCACATGGAGACAAAACTTTCTCTCAGGCTTTCACAGAGTGAAAACTGGTCAAGAAATAGCCATGACATCCACATGGTGACACTGACAAAGGATCTGCAATGTGAGGTACGGGGTTATAGGATGAACCCTGAGAGGACTTGTCTGACCTCCTCAGATACAAAAGTTGTATTTTTTTTAATTTTATAGGTCTTATATTATCTCAGTCCTGACCATGCAGTGGAAAATTATAAAAACAAGGTGCATAAAATAAGGCCATAATAATAAGCTGAGCTGTAAATGACTGTAGTCACCAACTTCTTCAGATAACCCACTATTATTGTGGACTGCTGGACTGTGTTAGGTTGTTTTGCTGAATTTTAGCACCTATCATAATTGAATGAAAATAGGATATCCGCCCTTGACAGGACTAAACAATAAAAGGGGGATACAAAGGAAGAACCATTCTGTCTTTGCATAAACAGCACATTTAGGATAAATATACAGTGTGTTTGCATAATTTTATGAGAAGAAAGATTTGCAGTAATAGTGTTTGGACAGGATATCCTGTCTGCTCCTTTTGCTAAGGCAAACCAATTGGAAGATAACAATGTAAAAAGTATTAATTATTGAAACTGTACTATAATTCAACTTTAAAAAACATAAGTATACAGATACATTCTCTTAATTCATTGATTAGAGACATCTGCTGTAATAGTGTTTGTAAATAGAATATCATATATGCACCTTGTACAACAAAAAATCACTATGAAAACCATATGCAATGTATTAATTATTGAATCTGTCCTACTAATTTGATTTGAATCTGTCTCGTTGCTATTTGTTCTTGAATAAAATAAAATGAAATATAAATATATCAGGCAATTACTAGTTTATAAGTATTAATTTGTTCTTATTTAATTTATCCAAATAATTGGCTGATTTTAATTATAAAATACAATAGTAAAAGTGGGTAGCTATAAGTTTTAGTCGATATTATTGAAGAATAAATTTATGTGAGTTTAAAAAATAAAATAAAATTTTTATTTGAAAAAGAGAAATTATGAATGTACAAAACATGAAATATATATATAATCAAACTCATTTGATAATTTGACTTTTTTATACCATAGGTCAAATACTGTTAGTGGACTTGAAAAAATATTTCTTTAAAGAGATGATTGACTAGAAGATCAAAATACTTCATATAATTTTAAGCTATATTGCACTTATATACATTCTATCCCTCAATTTTGGTGCTAGTTGAGGTGCTAACATTTCACCAAATAAAAAAGTCCATTCTGTATAGTTGACTCTGACCATAGGAAGAACATGAGCAGATTTTAAGTGAAAGAGTATCTAGTTAGGAGAGGAGATGCATAGGGAAAGAAGCAATCCTTCCAAAAGCTGATCAAGAGGGTAGTTTGGGTCCCTATTATTACAGGGTTGAACAGCATAAATTTTATGAAGTGCTTGAGATACTGTAGGGTGGCAAATGATAGCTCTTAGGGTTGTGACGCAGATTGCACAGTGACAAGAAAGCACATCCTGAATAACAGAGAAAAGTTCTATGTAACTCCACTTACTCTAATGCAGACTTGGACACAACAGTTGTAAACCACTGGAGAAGTTGTTTTTCTCATTAACAGACTTGGAGAAAATTGCAGTATTATACTGTAAGCCATAAGTTTGTCAATTGAATGAAATTATATTCACAGAAAGAGAATTATAATTGCTGTATATTTTTCCTGTTTTTTGTTTAGAAATGCTTTAACTGATTTTTACATATTGTGTTTCTATTCTTTCCTCAGTAAAATATATATTAGCAACACCAAGTAATCAATTATTTAACAAAATGTGACCAAGCAAATCGATAAATATCTGATTTGATATTCCCTCCCCCTTTTAAATAATTCATTCAAAATAAATGCATATTCAACTGAATCCACTCAATTGCCTTTAATCATTGCTTCTATCAACATCACATCTTATTCAGTGGATTTCCTATTAAGCAATGAATGATTGAAATCTTTGACAATTGATAAGTGTTCCAAATCCACCAGCTTGTACTTCACAACCCTGAACTTTACCAGTATTGGCTTCTGGGTGGCTGGTGAGTATGGGCAATTATTCAAGATATCATCAGAAAGATTATTGTCCGAAAAACTATCAGTAGACCTCCTACGGGACCAAGGAGGAGAAGGTGCTCTTCCTGAACCAAAAGTCTCGGGTGACCAAGTAGCATTTGTTCTTATTGGAGCGAAGTCAGATGAATTTGATGCCATTTCACCAACATTTTTCTGTAAAGAAAATTATACATGTACATTTTTTGAGTTTGGCGATTTCCAAATACTACCAAATAACAACTCGCTTACAAAAATGAACCAATTTTCCATAAGAACAGGAAATTAAGAATAAGAATAACTATGCTGAAGTATACTCTGCCAAGACACAAGACTGAGAAAAAATATATATGAAAGTAGCCTCGCAGTACCAAAGTGCCATATTGCTTGCTTAAATGCTTGAGCTATCCAGTAATTCTACATGTGGACCTTGTCTTTGATCCTTCTATGAAAGAATTTCACTTTCAACTATAAATAACACCAAGATACATTTTGACTGGAAATATTAGTGAACACTGCATCCAGAAAGCCCTCACTACAGCGGTAGGAGAACCAAACAGGGATGTGGGCAGAACAGCAAGGAGATATTCCTAAAATGGACGTGGTGGTGGGCAATGGGTCTTTTTGGCTGTACTTTTATCTCCAGTTGGACGGAAAGCATTCCATATCACTTAGTGACTTGGGACTATTTTACAGGAGACCACAACTCTGAAATCTCTGGTAAAAGTGCAGATCTAAGGGGAAGAGTACAGTAGTTAAAGCCTGGTGCTTTCAAGAGAAAAATATAATGGCATATTTTTAATTTACTATTTTCCCATCATCCCATAAACTCACTTTAAATCTGCGCATTCAGCTATCTTGATGTAATTCCAGTATCTCTTACCTTTGCCTGAAATCGCTTTTTCCAGAAGACAACCATGAAGACGAAAACAGCTCCGCTCACTAGGAACAAGAAGATGGCCATTGCTCCTCTTGTCTCTTCCTTTTTCTCAGGAACAAGGTTTTGGGCTTATCATTGAGAGGTAGGGGCGTTTAGCCCCCTCAGAGTTAGGAAGGCGCGGGCCAGTGTACTGGGTGTCCCTCAATGTCCAGTGCAACTGGGATTGTGCAGAGGAGCTGGGCTTTAGGGCTTTATGTGGAGGAGACTGCATGTGACCTCATAAAAGCTTATGCAGAATGAGGTTTATGATGCAACTGGTGAAGTTGAACAGGGCTGCCCTGAGTAACCTCCACCTGGTTACTTACTGCATCAGACATTTTGAGAAGAGAGTTAAGAGACACTGAAGGGATTTGATATTCCCAAGCAGCTGAAATACTTAGAAGTACAGACTGCAAAGAGATTGCCTAGATGCATGATTTTAAGTAAAAGTACTGCTCCCTCAATTTATCTTTCAAGTCGTGGCTGCCTGTCTTTGCTGCAACCACCCCATTTCAAGAACAATTCAAAAACAAGGAAGAAATGCACAGCACAACAGGAGTTCCTGAATATGTCATAGTCAGAAAGTACCTTCTTCACATTCCTATTGTAATTTAAAAATTGACTGTAACCCTAGTCACATTGGAATAAGTATGAACATGTGCGTTGTTTTCAAGTTTAAAAATAATGCAGGTCCAGGCCCAGAGACAGGCCCGAGATAGCGCAGCCCACTCCAACGGCCTACTCCATCCGGCCCATGCCACCCAGCCAGAGACTGTCCTGAGACAGCAGCTGACGCCAGGGGTCTCCTGGATCCCACCCCAAGCTCGCTCAGTGAGTGGGAATTTGCATGACTCACCAGGCTGCCCAGATTAGTGAATGTGTGTGGTGAATATGAGGGAGAGCCATTGGCTTCTTCCCACGCGCGATACCTGGATCTCTGCCCTCAAGCCCTCCAAACCAGTGAGCAGCCTGAAACCTCAGGACTCACTCACCAGCACCTCCCAGGAACCCCTGCGCTAAAGCCAGTTGAGCGTGTGGGAATTTCCCCAACTCCCTGGGCATCAAAGTTCAGTGAGTGCAGAACTCCAAGCCCGCCATGCCAAAGAGACATTTCCCAGGGATTTGCTGTCCCCCCCAACCCCCATGGCCTGGTGAGAGCTCCAGGCCCACCACACCAGAAAAACATTTCCAGGTGATTGCCGGTCCCACCCTACACCCCAGACCCAGTGCAATACGGCCTGGAGTGAGAACTCCAAGCCTGCCATGCCAGAGGGACATTTCTCAGCAATCCTTGGTCCCAAGCTATGGCCTGAAACCCAGCGCAGCCTTGCCTCTGAGTGAGGGTTCCAGGCCCCCTGCACCAGAGGGATCTTTCCCAGCCTTTTCAGTTACGGCCTGTAGACCTGGATCCAACACAGGCTGGCTGACCCAGTATAGCCTACTCAGTGAATAAAATCATCCACTATGCTTTTGTGAGCCCAGAAGACCCAGCAAAGCCCAATCCGCCCACCTAGAGAGCAACCTGCCTTGACACAGGAGGGAGTACCCCAGCAATTTTCCAGATCCTTGCCCCAAATCCAGCTAAGACTTGCTCTGAATCCGGTTTGGTTTGTGCATGCCAGAATAGGGAACCAACAGAGGGGAACCAAAGGAGCTTCAGCAAAAAAGGAACTGCACACAACAGCTAGATCCAGGATATGCACACCTGGATAATCTCCAAATTAATAGATTGGCACTCAAATCTCATGACAAGCTAAGGTTATAGCTGCACCAAAGCTCTACACCAAAGGTCAAAAGTCAGTGCTATACAAAATGACAGACAAGGAGAAAAACACAATCCCAGACATCGAGTTCACGAGTAAGGGCAGAGGACAGTAGATCAGCTGCAACGAATGAAGTAACAGATACAGCAGCAAAGGAACAACAGCAGAAAGCTATAGAAGAAACAAAATGAGAAGTAATTCCCCAAATTAAAAAAAGAAATATCTGAATATATAGTATCTGAAATAAACAATGAATTCCAGAGACATTGGGTGAAAAGACTATGCTCACCCAGAATAAGTGCAGAGAGCACTATTCCAGCTGAAATATATGAATTAACAGCATTGGAAGCAAAGAAACAACAGCAGAAAGATCATGAGGAACTCAAAGCAGAAACAAGTTCTGAAATCAAAAAACAATTTTTTGAAAAAAAAGAATTCTTTGAAATCTTAGCATCTGAAATACAGAAACAAGTCCAGAAATACACAGAGGAAACCCAACTTGGAAGAAACACTGAAGAAAAATAATTAATAACTACCTCTAAAGAAGACATGGATAAAAGAATTCAGGAGATCAGAAATATGAAGGAATCCTTGAATAAGCAATACAGAAAAGAAATAGAACACATGAAAGACAGTCAAAGAGATATAGAACAACTAAAAATATCAATCATGAATGTACAAAACAGTCTGAGTGAAAGCAAAGACAGAGTTTCAGATCTTGAAGAGGCCACAGCAGCTAGTGAAAAGGTGAGAAAGCATCTCTTAAAAACAACGAGAATGCAGGAAAAAAGAATCCATCACCTGCAAGATGATGCCAGAATGAACAATGTGAGAATAATTGGTATCAACAAGAATGAAGGAGTCAATACAAACGACATAAAAAGAATTTGGGGAGAAATAATGGCAGAAAACTTGCCAAATATGGGGAAAACATCCAACATTCAGGTCACCGAAGTATATATCAAACAGCAAATAACTTCACCCCAAGTAGAAAGACAGCGAGACATATATTATTTAAGATCCTGGAAATCCACCACAAAAATAATATACTGAAAGCTGCTAGAGAGAAGAAGGAGCTCACATTCAAAGGAAAACCCATTACAATTACAGCAGACTTCTTTACAGAAACAATGAATAAAAGGAGAGCATGGAGCAGAGTTCTTCAAGTCCTACATGAAAACAAATGCCAGCGCAGACTATTACACCCTGCAAAACTCTCTTTCAAGTTTGATGGACAAGTGAAATATTTCCACGACAAAGAACTAATAAAGAATTTCATGATGACAAAGCCATCACTTCAGAGGCTACTGAAGGATGTTCTAGAGAGAGACCACAGTCATCTCTCTAGAATGGGAAGAATGGGAAGAACCCACTAAGCCGGACAGAAAATTAAACACAGGTTACAAAGGAGTAAACAACAGCAGATAAGTATCATGGCAAACATAATTCAGCACATTTCAATTATAACCATCAATGTAAACTGACTCAGTTCTCCAATTAAGAAAAATAGACTGGCACAGTGGATTAAGAAAAAAAAATGCAATGATATGCTGTATACAAGAAACACTTAACTCAAAAGGACATTCATAGGCTCAAAGTTAAAGGATGGAAAACAATACTACATGCCCCAGGTTCTTGGAAAAAAGCAGCAGTAGCAATTCTGTTCTCAGACAGTCTCAACTTCAAACCAAGAATGATCAAACGACACAAAGAAGGCCACTATATATTAGTCAGGGGAATAATTCAAGAGCAATAAGTAACACTCATGAATATTTATGCACCAAACACAGGATCACCCAAGTATGTAAGACAAATCTTAATGGACGTGAAAAACTTAATGTCTAAGAACACAATTTTTTTTTCATTTATTTTTATTTTATTGAAATACAAATGTCAATCAGACAGTTTCAAAACACCATAACCATACAGAGTCGATGAAATAATACATTGCAAACTGTTTTCATAACGTTTTGGTATTGTAAAAGGTGCATAAATGATATTATATTTACAGGTTTTTATACAGCTGAATTATATCAAAGATTGAATAATTATTTACCTAGTGGATGACCATAGCACTAAAAGCCGACATAATATCGTTTCCAACCACCATTAGTGCAGATCTTGCCTCTCATAGAATTATGTAGAAGCACAGCGTTATCTATCCCAACTGTACTGTCTGTACACACACACGATGATTTTTTCTTTCTACAACCCTTCCTTTGTCTACACCTGTCAAAAGTGGGCACTCTGTTGACATTCAACCATCTTATGTGCTTGAACTCGACACCACAATCCAACACAGTCCAGCATTCTGCAACCATAGGGAGTTATTCAAAGAAATTGTCGACCATATCCATTTACAGCTCAGCTTAATATTATGGGCTCACAATGTATACTTCATTTTTATACTTTTATACTTTTCTGCTGGATGGTTAAGACCTAGGTAGATCAAAACTTATATACC